>JAYJMB010033675.1:0-35157 GCA_036873735.1 Pouteria campechiana
GACAATCACTATTAAATTTTAATAGGGAATAACAGCATTAATTCTATCCCAACTCAATCATACGCGTACAAATTAAAGCTCCAAATCAAATAATATAGAAGATTATTCTTAGATTTTTTAAAATGCTACAATTTTATCACCCAACAATATTGTAAGTCATGTGAATTTTGCAGGGTATTTTTGTTATTGTTCGAAATTTAATTAACAATAGTTTTTTTTTATGGGTGGTCACCGTAGGGTATTTTTGAAATATGATGCAAAAATTAAGAGTATAAATGTGAATTTTAAAATTAAAGAAATATATATAATATTAACAAATTTTAGGAGCACAGACATAAATTACCCAATAAATAACAAGGTGGAAATGATAGCTAGAAACAGGACAGAGAATTGAAAAAAAGAAAAGTTAGTTTTTTCTTTTAGCAACTGTGATCCATTGACTAAACCAGTGATAAATTAGCCATAGGATAGAAGTACAATAAAATTAGGGGGATGTGTACAAATATCATTTTCTCAGTGATGTAGTCGTCAGTTATTGTCTGGTCATGGTAGGTTTGTGAATTTGACATGCCAGCAGGACTGAAATAAAACAAAGTCTAAAGAACCGATGGAGAAATAAATTAGAGTGGTAGCTGTCCCATCAATATAATTTTCTGGCCCCTAGTTGGGTGATCCAAATAAATACCAGGTTCGCACATGACGGGTGGAAAAACAAAAAAGGAAAAACCCTCCCTCCTTCCAATTAGAGCATTTTTCCATGCCACGTAGCTCAAGCTACACCATTCGTCTCCCTTTACGGGGGCCCGGGTTTTGAATCATGGGCAGTTAGCAGCGATAATCCAGAGACTGTAGCTGAGTATGACGGTCCAAATAAAGTTTAAATATGCAGACTTTGGATTAAAAAAAATAGAGATGATGATTAAGAACATAAATAATGATGCCTAAAAAATTAAAGATTTTAAGTCGATGGAGGTGGATAAATGTCACATGAATAAAAAGATGTAAAAAAGAAAAAAAATGAAGGAAAACAATCTAATCGAATGAGAGGCAGTGATAAAAATAAGTTGAACAAAGATAAGCCCGTAAGCTTTTGGACTGGAAATATAGGAATAATGATGGAAATAATGTAGACAATGATAAGTAAAAAATAAAAGATTATTGGGGTATATGGAGCTAGATAAATGCTACATTAATTAAATTTCTGATTACCAACCAGTTGACAGAGTGAGTTAAACCATAGCTCTTAATTATCACTAATTTCGCACCTAAAATATGATATCGTCAACCTGCATTTAATCACCGTGGATATAGTTCTGAGATGGACTTACACACCGTCCAAAATTCTCACGCATGCATTTGAGATGGGTCAGTCATTATCGATCTATCTATCTATTCAGTGATCTTATATCCATAAGCGTACAAAGTGCTTCATGCACACAGCAGCAGGTTTATTTGGTGTTTGAATGCTGTTCAGTATATTGTTATTTTAATTTCCAAAACTGTCCGGGGATGTCCCAGACTGCCTGTCCTTTGTTATTCGGGTCTGGAAACCCATCTCCAGCAGCTAGCTTTAATGGCCGAATAAGCGCATAAGATCACTGCCCATATATATGTGTGTGTGCAAGAACTACCTAGCTGTGCCGCCAAACCTCATTCAATGGCTCTTTTACCAACTTCTCCTGCGCTCAACAGGCTTCATATGTCCGTTCTGACTGTTTATTTCTTCTTCCTAGTGTTGCAGTCCCACCCAGTTTCCAGCCGCTACCATTCCATTTTCAGCTTTGGCGATTCCTTGGCCGACACTGGCAACTTCCTCATCTCCGGTGCCCTTAAATTCCCTTCCATTGGCAGACCTCCTTATGGTCAGACTTACTTTCGCCGTCCGACCGGCCGTTGCTCCGACGGGCGCTTGATTATCGACTTCATCGGTATTACTAAACTCCCTCTCCGTCTTCAACTGAGCAGCTGAGTCGTGAGACAGCCCATGGGCACTTCTAATTTTCTTGATAAATTTTTAGCTCAGAACTCAACCGCTTATTCCATGCGTAATTTACTACTTACAACTTTTAATTATTATTATCTATATTTTATTTATTTATTTATATAAAAAGTCTACATATTTTATTTTTATTTAGTTTATTTTTAATAATTATCTCCTATAAAATTATATCATTTCTTCTCTTTTCTCTTATTTTCTCATTTTTCATTTTTTCTCACCTCTTTTTTTCGTTCCCAAACACAAGGCTTGGTTGACACGTGGGTATTTGTAACTCACACGTAGTGTCAACCAAAATTACTCAGCACTTTCACCTATCCTAAATAAACTCCTGTCCAATTTCCGGAAAATGATGCAACCATATGAAGAAAATGATTACTTTCTCCAAAAAAATGGATTTGTTGACGAAACCTAACTTTGATATGTATACACCTGTCTCTTAAAGATGACAACTGGGTATTTTGCATCTTTAGTTGTCCAAATAAATGTCATGAATCTGGTGGTTGGATAATCATTTAGCATACTTTCTAGCTGGCATATCATTACGTGGGAAAGTTCAAACGCTAACAACTTGGTTTGTGAGTTTTTTTACCGTGCAGCTGAGGCATTTGGGCTTCCAATGCTACCACCATATCTTGCCCATTCCAATGGCCGGAATCGGAGACAAGGAATGAATTTCGCGGTTGCGGGGGCGACTGCTCTTGGTTTCAGTTTCTTTCATGAGAGAAATCTTAACAGACTGATGTGGACAAACGGTTCATTGAATCATCAGTTAAGATGGTTTGAGGAATTGAAACCTTCACTTTGCCACACAACAAAAGGTTTCCAGACCATGGCTGCCTATCTTTCTAGCTTTCCTCTTCTTCTTGTTACATTATCTGATTTTCTTTTCATTTCTCTGAATCTCGTTTTTCACCATCTGTGTAGAATGTGCTCATTACTTTGGGAAATCCCTATTTTTTGTTGGAGAAATCGGGGGAAACGATTACAATTATGCATTCTTCCAAGGAGCAAGCATGAAACAAGTTCAATCTTTTGTGCCTGAAGTCGTTGGCGTCATTGCATACGCTATCAGTGTATGATCTGTTAACTGATCCTGCATTTATCCATCGAAAATATAAAACTCATGTTGCGCCTGTCAGTGAGGTGAGTAGGAAAAACGAAAATAAATAAATCAGGCCTCCTCTCATTTGGCTGGCAACGCAGATGTAAATTTGGATACAAGTTATTGTTCACATTCCTCGATTCTTGGCATTTGTTATTTCTTGGAAAGGTCCAGAATTTCGTGGGCATGGGCCGCATTGAATGTGGAATGGTATTCACAATCAATGCCAATTAGACTCACCCAACCATGAGTTTCTACCTGATTCAATTGCTATAGGAGGCATAAATCCTGCTAAACTGCGAATCTTAAGTCATATCCTTAATAAGCTTTAAGTACTTTTTTTTATTTATCAAGTGACTTCTAATCATTGTTATCTATATATTGAATTAATATTAATAGTTTAGATTTTTTAAATCATATTATATTATTTAAAAAAATTAAAAAAAGAAAACTGGTTCAACCGGTTGACTGGTCGAACCGATTAGACTGTGAACTAGAAACTTAACTAGTTTAATCACCCATTCAATTTTCATAACATTGCTTTTAATAACATTATTATTATTATTATTATTTGCCCTTTCTTTATAACCTTTTACTTTAATAAACTCATTTTTAGAACCGTTGCATTTTTTATCTTTATTGTACGTGACTTTACCACTAAAGTGTACTTTTCTTTACCTTATTTTCTATTAATTGTACAAAGAAACATAAAAGTTTTCTTTTCCTCATGATCTTCCCTCTTATAATCTATGGATTATGCATTGAAGAAATTATAAAAATGTACCATTTATTTATAACCAACTAATGTTGTTGATTCATCCAAAATAACAGTATTGTTATAATCTTCAACCAAGATCATTGCCTTAATTTCCAGTGCTGTACATGAAACAAACCAACCCTCAACTCCCAAATATCACGCATTGCTGTGCATTGAAATGGGTATTTCCAATTAGATTGTATTTTCCAAGAAACCCATAAAATCATATGGCAATCTATGTTGTAACCAAACGTTTTGTTGGAGCATGTGCAGAGATTGATAGAGCAAGGGGCAGTGAACATCGTGGTTCCTGGCAATCTACCAATCGGATGCTCTGCCACTTACCTGACTCTGTTTTATACACCTCATAAAGCTGCTTACAATCCACGTAACGGCTGCATATCGGCTCTGAACCGCTTCTCCCAATACCACAACTCGCAGCTCCAACGTGCTATCCAAGGACTAAGGCGCAAGCACCCTCACACCAACATTTTCTATGCAGACTACTATTCTGCAGCCATGCAATTCTTTAACTCCCCACAACATTTTGGTGAGCGAGCTCATTTCTAACGCTACTATTTTCTTTTCTTTCTTTTCTTTTTTTTCTGCAAGTGGGGTCCACCATCCATCCCATGACTGTAGACGAGTTGAGTAGAAAATTGCAATCAGTTTTGAGTTTTGATTGCCATTTCACCGTGTAAGGGATCAGGTAAATGAAATGCTTAGCTGGGAAGTATCACAACAACCTTAATCTATGCAATATATATATATATATATATATATATATATATTAAGTTGTGATCAAGTCGAACCTTTTTATTTTAGGCCTATTATAACAGTTTGATAAGATATAAGTTAATCATAGTCTTTAAAACTACTTATTGAATTACAATACCTAAAAAATTCCAATTAGATATCTATGTAGATCACACTATCTGAAAATATATAAAATTATGTCTAACATATGAACATATATAAATTAATTCATATAAATACTAAAATATTCTAAAACTTTATAGAATAATTTATCCTTACAAGAAAATACTTTGTAGAGCATGAATTTTGATTACATACTTGTAGACCCCACAGATAAGATGAAAATTTTGATGAATTTATATTTGTTCTTAAATTATTTCAATTTTATGGCCCCTTTTAATTCTTTCGTGGAATAATATTTATGTTCTTAAATCTTATTAAAATTACTATGATAAGCCCAAAAATGAAAAGAGTCTTCTAAGATTCCAGTAGAGCTTGCTCCAGTGAATCAAAATTCTATTTTTTTAATTAGGGCATATTTGCATAGGTAAATATGAATGAAAAAAAATGAAAATAAAAATAAAATAATATTTGCAAAACAGAAGAAATTTTCAATCATGGCATAAATAAAGGAAAAACATATAGATTTTTTAATTAAAAATTTATGTAACAATATAAAAAAGCATATGTGTGTGTGTGTGTGACGCTTTCAGCAACTAACTAGTTGGCCGCTACACATTACGTTGGTCACATTGCATTGGGGCACGTAGAGCTGATTCTGGGATTAAATGAACCCATATAAAGGTCTGGCTACCAAAGACTGGGCTTGTGGGCTGTCAGATGAGCGAAAGAATCCACTTAAAGAACTATGATTTGGGCCCAAGTGAAGTGGAGTTGTGCAGATGCCTCATCCTAGCCGTTGAATTTACGCGATGCTATGGAAGAACTTAATTGGACGGTCCGATCTCCACATATTGCAGGTTTCAGGAGTGGATGCTTGGTGGCTTGCTGCGGTGGGGGCGGGCCATACAATTTCAACGTATCTGCCCGGTGCGGCCATCACGGATCGACGGCTTGCAGCAATCCATCGACACACGCCAATTGGGATGGGGTCCACCTCACTGAAGCAGCCTATCGGATCATCGCCCATGGCTTGATCCACGGCCCTTACTTATCCCCACCCCTTCATCTCCACCCTTGATTTTGTCTTTGCATCTCTTTAGTTGCTACTCAATTTGAGATCCTGCAGCAATGTTTCATCATATGCTAGCAATTACACGGTGAGAATTTTGATTTGGTGGAAAATGTTTGATTGATGAGATATTCTCTTGATTCGCTCCTTGTCGGCCCAGCCTATTTAATGAAGGGCTCTGATTTTCTCCTCCACAAATTCATTGGCTTTTCCCAAATTTCACATCGTAGTACCTTTTTGAGGAAACGGAGATTGGGTGTCATTGACACCAATGGTTTCATCTTTTACCTCTTACAAAATCTTGCTGTAAATCTCACACAAATAGCCTTTTGTTTTATTGAAGGCCCACCATTGTCGTTTGGGCACATCTAAGCCAATCTTTATATTTAAAATTACTTATTTAGTTTGTACCTTAAAGATCATATTGACCCAAAAGCCCAAGTGGACCACCAAATTAGCATAAATCGAGAGTGAATACTACGTTGAACTGAGCATTCGCAATCATGAGTCAAGTTTCAATTCTCAAAGTGTTGCGCGTGCCAGAAACCAATTCATTTGATTACAGAAAATCCAAGTTGTGAAAATCTATAAGACCACTAACTAAGAAAAGACATCTACCGAGCTATCATGTTCATGGTTAGGGCCAGCATCAGAACATGCATTGATAAGATTCAATCAGATTGTAATGATAAGGCTCAACCTCGTATTTGGAAAGACTCGATCACTACCATGGGCATTGGATTTTGGGACGCTTATTCATTGCATTACACAATGCATATTGAAATTGCCCTGGATTTTCATGATTTTTTATTTTTTATTTTTTGGTTAAGGGTAGCCTCGATGTCCCCTTTTTTGGATTGGAGATGGGAAGCATTCTACCAACTCATTCATTCTGGATTTACTTTTTCCTTTTTCCGAGATCAAATCAGCCCTCTTCTTAAACACCCATCTATTTATTTAGCAAAGAACCGAAAAATCATCATAATAAAATGGGTCATAAAATGAAATTGTTTAATGATTTTGATGGGTTTTGTTGAGTGAATAATCCTAAAGCTGATGTTGGATTTGAAATTTATTACAAAAATCATGATAGAGCCAAGGAAAGGACGGTGGTACACACAGTTACCACATAAAAAGGGAAGAGTGTATTTATGAAATTCAAACCTAGAAAGCAAGTTGCTGTCTATAGATTTCAAATCGGATGCTCTCGGATCACCCACCTAATTAGAGAGGACCATGGAAGTTTATACGAGACTGGTTCCACTCGTTGTTGTTAAAGGTGAGCTTGGGTGAGGTTCAAGGCTCACCCAATCTCACCTCTTGCGCTTCAGGTGTACCTAGTGCACCCTATTGAACTTTTTTAAAAAAATATTAAATGAAAAAACTTTCAACATTCAATTATGACTTTTAACTTTTTCAATCTCTCATTTCTTTCTTGGCTTAACTAAATTTGGTGCCCTCTATAGGATTATATTTAACATTTAAGTAATTTTTATTATTATAAATTCATATACAATTAAATTATTTAATTTTATATAATGTGTGCCTTGCTCCACTCAGGCGGGCGCCTTGCCAATGCGCCTTGCGCTTAGGCCTTAAGAGCCTTTTGCACCTTAGTGCACTTTACGCCTTTAACAACTATGGTTTCACTAAATAAACAGCTTGGATCATTTAAAATTATAGAAAATTTATGGGATATTTCCTACTTTCTAGTAGCTCAATGAGGAGTCATTAGTCCTACTGATTCTGAATTTAATTATGTTAAGTGATTGGAAAGGCCACATGGAAAGCTAAAAACCATGGAAACATGGAACGAGGTGAGAGGACACTTCTCAGTGCCAAAAATAATTGAGCTATTGCATCCATGACCATATACAGGGGCTCGAAAAGGAATAGCCACTTTCCCATTCAATTTTCAAAAGAAAACTGAAATGATGGACATTTGGCTTGTGCTCCACTTCATTCTTTGGACGACCCAAGTCTTCCACTCGGCACATTATAGAGGTCCAAAAGTTGTCGATTCTCTGCCACAAATGGCGTTTACCCATGTGAATGATAACTAACAATTTGTATTTTACAAGCAAACATGTTACTCAATAGTTTCGGAAGATGCAATAGAATTTGTGTAGTTGATGAAGAAAGATAAAATAGACTATAATTAAAAAGATAGATAATGATGAAAAACAATTAAAATTCTGGGGTTGAAATAAACTTCGTTTTCGTTGGGAATTTTCTTTTTCAGACATCACATTTTTCACGCGTCAACGGAGGTGAGAATAAAAGGTCGACCGGTGGGTCCCACTTTGGCCTCAAAGTCAAAACGGTCCACTTAACAAGTGTGCCATTATGAGGAAACTACCACCAACCAACAAGATACATAATGCGAACAAATGTGTAAATAATAAAAATTTGGACATTGTTTGATTTATGTAATTGCCCAGAGATGATGAAGAGGGCCTACTCAGTAGACTTACCATGATGTTATATGCAAATGAAGAGACACCGATGGAGATGGGACCAGTTGTGATGAATAGATGAAGGATTGAAGAATGTAGACGGAAACGGATTAACTTAATTCTTCGGATGATTATTTCTTTCCCATCTAGTTTAAATTAGATTTAAAAAAATGAACGAATCAGATCATATACATTTCTGCCGTCCACAATGACATTGAGATTCGAATCTCATCCCCACCTTATGTAGGAAACCGGCTTCTAATGTAGACGCATGTCACGATCCTTGCAGGCCATAATGCCTGGCAATGAAATGTTGGGCGTCCACGTTTCCCACCACAGAGGGAAAACTGCACCGTCCAAGCCAGCACAGTACATTGGCCTGGTTGTTTGGATGGAACCATTGGTTATAGAGGGAATAAACGTAAAATAAATAAGATAAGATA
Source organism: Pouteria campechiana (assembly GCA_036873735.1). Lineage (NCBI taxonomy): Eukaryota > Viridiplantae > Streptophyta > Magnoliopsida > Ericales > Sapotaceae > Pouteria > Pouteria campechiana. Next base: position 8,706 of record JAYJMB010033675.1, read on the forward strand.
TAAATAATAATGAAAAAAAATAATTTGATGAATTGCATGTCACATTTAACCCTTAAAATTGTAATTTTCCAAAGAGATTTAATGCTGAAAATAAATAGTCCTACCCATCAAAATGAGAGCTTTAAATCTCATCCCAACAAAAGCACGTGAGGCTGTTCATTAAAGACACCAAAAGGCACCTTCTTACACATATAACCTAAAATAAAAGAAATAAATATGCTTAGGACTAGCAGTGGTACCAAAAAAACAGATTAGGCTAAGATTGGCATTAATACAATATCAAATGGCTTTTTCACTCCAAAATAACAACCCGTTTCAGGAGGCACATTCCCGGGAGAAGTAGACGATCATAACCGATCATTTAATGATATTCCAATTGAATTAGTATTTGCATAAATAGTCGTGGATAGTTCACGTGTTAGTCCTTACATGGGCGCTTGGACACTTCTATGCAACTGTTAGGCAGTAGCAGTGTTACCAGCACTAGAATGGACCAACTGATCAAAGTGTTTCTACCGCAGACCGGACAGTTGACCGATTAAGTCCAATAATAGATTGTTTTTAATTTTAATATTATTAATATGAATTAAATTAGTATAATATTATAATAAAATACTTATGTATTTAAATTAATATATTTGATATTTTTTAAAATCATGTTATATTATTTCTAAATTAAAAAAATGGTTCAATTAGTTGAACTGGCTGGTCGATTTGATTGGTTCATAAATTAGATGTCAGAAAATTTAAAAAATTTAATCATTATTTAAATCTCAGCAAACCATGTAGCTCGGATGATTAGAACTACAATCAATAAAAATAAAGATCAAGGGTTTAAGTTTAGAATCGTGAGAATTAGGTTAAACTTAATTTTTGCTTCTCATTTTTGAAATGTGGAACTCACAAAAGGATAAACCTTATCCTTTTCAAGTAGTAGTAAGTAGTTACAGAACGGGAAGAGAAAATCCCTATTAATCTCCGTAAATGGAGTTTTCCCTTTTAAAAACAAGGAAAAGTATAAGGAGAGAGGATTATTTTTGCTACGAATTAGAAAGGGAGAAAGGAAATGAAGAAAGAAGAAAAGAGGCAGAATCATTGCTAGAGATCTTCAATCCAGAAAAGCAAGTTGCAATTTTATTTGATCTTTGAACAAGTAAATACAAAGATTATTGCTTTAATTAGATTTATAAAATCAATGCAAAGAACAAAGATGTACAAACCAGATTTATAGTTTAGTGTATTAGATTATGTATGCGTTTATTTTTACTAATGCATAAATATATTTAAAAGAGCACATTAACCGGATTTTTATATGAATTAATATGCTAGATTAATGAAGGTTTGAATGCATAAGTTAGATAAAATAAATTTATGCATTAGATTAACAAACCTTATATATGCTTGGAATGCATGTATGATCATGTTGTTGAATGTGTTTCTTTTGATTAAAATACATAAATATTGTTTAGAATTCATCCCAGAGTGTTTTGAGAAACATGAAATTTTGGCTACAAGCATGAATTATGCATAAGTTTAATAAATTAGATTTTCATATCATGTTTGAGATAATCTAGAATAATGTTTTAGAAATGTTATTATTAATAACGATGTGCAATATTTTTAATTTTTTAGAAATAAATTCTAAATAGATTTGAGAAATTAGGATTTAGATTTTTATGCAAGAAATATATTAAACTTCATAGGTTGTATGGATTTTCATAAAGACAGAAATTCTAGAATTTTAGTGGGATTGGAATTCCCAAAAAAAAAAAAATAGATTCTGAAGAAATTTGGCCTAGACGCGACGGTCCAAGCAGTTCGCTAGTGGCAACACCACTAGATCACTCCAGCAACGGACGACTAGAATTGTTCTCCCCATTTTGGGACCTCAAGATCTCTATTTTGAACAATCAGATAGTCATTTTTAAGGTTTAAGGACCTTCCGGACATGATGGATGAGTCAGATTTTCTAAATTATGGCCAAATCACTTCCTTTGTTTCTTCTTACAGATGTCCATCTCAAGAAAAGTAAGGATTTTGATAGAAGATTGCTAGATTTAGAGTCTTTCAACTATCTAATTTAAATAAAATTTGCTTGACATGCTAGCATTTTCTTTGTTTTGAACGTAATAGACTTATTTAAAAATTTTGTAATCATATTCCTTTTTCTTTCCACTATTTATTTGCTAATGCTTTGTCGTGATGTAATTTATTATTCAAGTGTGGTAAATCTTAGGAAAACTCATCATACTACCAGTGTAGCATTGCCATCCTGGGGTAAATCGTCAAACTTTCCTTGTCTACCTTTTGAGCTAAGTAAGGTAAAAGGCTCAACAAGGTTGCTGCATTTTGAGCTAAGTAAGGCGAAAAGCTAAACAAGGCTACTAAAAGTAAGGTGAAAGGCTAAATAAGGCTACTCGGCAAGTCAGTGGATGTATTTAGGCTCCAATTCCAAGAAGAGTTTATAAAAGTAAAACATTTATAATTTCATGAGCTTTTATACATCAATAAGATGCTACATCTTCTTATACCAATTTATCATCTTATTGTTGTCATACGTCTTGGAGTGAACAAAATCTTAGACCTCTAAACCATTTCTCACAAGCACCTTCAAATTGTTTTCCATAGCTCATTTACACTTCAAGGCTAAGGCCTTATTTGGCGGATTTTTAACCTATTTATTTAAAATAAGCATTTTTTCCTTTAGCTTATCCGTTGTCATAGAATAGGTGTTAATATTTATTCAAGATGAAATATTATTGTAAATAAATAAATTTATAAATATTTTAATCTATTTTTGTTGAGTTTAAATTTTAGTCTTTTAGAAAAAGATGTGAACAATCTAATTAGTTTTATTAAATTAAAAATTTATCAATTTTTAGCTTTTTATATTTATTTATTAAATTAAAATTTATTAAAATTATTTATTTTAATTTATACAATTATTATATTTACATTGTCTAAAGAACAATTTGTATATTTAACCTAGGATCTATTTTATATTATTTAGAATTTCAGCTTTAACCCCCATCTAACATGGTTGAGCAATTTAAGTTCTTTTTTTATTATATTAAATAATCTTTGCTTATTTAACTTAATTGTTTATCAGCCAGCAGGCAATAAGCTCCACCCAAACTAAACAAGCCCTAAGTAGTATGAAATTTTTACTCTTGAGAGTTAAAGTATAAAACACTAAAATTGTCAAAGGATATAATTAAATACTCTATCAAATAAATGATGAGAATTTTAAAAAATCAAATTTCAACCCAATAGAGTATAATGGAGAAACGGCCCACCACTGAATTTAGTATGAATGGGAAACGATCCACCATCAAATTGGGCAGCTGAAATTCGTCAACCTGGACTAGGACGATGATATTTGGACAAAAAATGTTCATTCAATGTCCATCGTATTACATAACAACAACAAAAATAATAATAATATTTGAATCTCGAGATAATTGCAGTGGGACCCACGAAGCCCCGGGTCTGGAAGTGAACTGTTAATTGCGTCACTCCCGTCGGCACATCATCTCTTCCTGTCTATAAATTCCAGTGCTCGTTTGTTCGGTAATCCAAGCTCAGTCTTCTAAACGAGAAACCTTGTAAAGCAACTAAAGCCAACGATCTTTCCTTCTAAATCATCATGGAAGATGCAAAAAAGATGGCGAGGTTCGCCAGCTGCCGAGGAGTAGCCTTTGAGATCAACCCCAACAAGACCAACCCATTCGCCATCCCACCTCCACCAGCAGACGACCGGGATGGCATCTGGGACTGGTTCCCATGGCTCAATTCATCCCGCAATGTGGTTAGAAGCAATTTACAGGTGTTCCCTCTACCACACACCATTCACCATCAAAGGTCTGCTAGTCTAGCCAGCAGCCATTTCTGCGACCTCGAGGAAGAAGAGGAAGACAATGCTGAAGAAGAAGAAGCTAATGACATCGAGAAACAGCAACAAGAAGATAAGCAGCAGCCTGTGATGACGGAAGAAGCTGCTGCTAAAGCGAAACAGAAGAAAGAATCGAGGTTATGGGTGGTACTGCCAGACCAAGGTCTCTTCACCATCTACAAGCGCCTCTTCACCGTCTGCTTGTTGGTGAATGTCTTAGGCCTGGTTCTCGCTGCCACCGGGCATTTCCCATACGCCAGGAGAAAGGCAGCGTTGTTCTCCATTGCAAACATCCTCGCCCTCACTCTCTGCAGGAGCGAGGCCTTCCTTCGGCTACTCTTCTGGCTGGCCGTCTACGCGCTGGGAAGGACTTGGGTCCCCCTCCGGCTCAAGACCATGACTACTTCTCTCCTCCAATCCCTGGGCGGCATCCACAGCAGCTGCGGCGTCTCTTCCATTGCGTGGCTTGTATACGCTCTCGTCCTCGCCCTCAAAGACAGAGAAAATACTTCAGACGAGATCGCTCTTGTTGCCTCTGCCATTCTTTCGCTGCTCTGTCTCTCGTCTCTGGCTGCATTTCCTGTAGTCCGCCACCTCCATCACAATGTCTTCGAGCGGACCCATCGCATTGCTGGCTGGACTGCACTCGGGCTTCTCTGGTGCTTCATCATCCTCAGTTTCTCCTACAATCCAATCTCCAAATCCTACGACAAATTCCCCAGCTCTAGCCTAATAAAAGCGCAAGAATTCTGGTTCACCTTAGCGATCACCCTCCTTATAATCCTTCCATGGGTTACAGTGAGACGTGTCCCGGTCACAGTAACAGCTCCTTCAGGGCATGCTTCTCTGATAAAGTTCGAAGGTGGGGTGAAAGCCGGCATCCTGGGGAGGATTAGCCCATCTCCCTTATCGGAATGGCACGCGTTTGGGATCATATCAGATGGGAAGAAAGAGCACGTGATGCTTGCTGGCGCGGTGGGGGACTTCACCAAGTCATTGGTTTCGCACCCACCAAGCCATCTCTGGGTCCGGTCGGTGCACTTCGCTGGCTTGCCTTATCTAGTGAACATGTATCAGAGGGTGGTGCTGGTTGCAACGGGCTCCGGCATTTGCGTATTCCTTTCTTTCCTCTTGCAGCCGAGTGCAGCAGACGTCTGCCTGGTGTGGGTGGCCAGAGGGATTGAACAGAACTTTGGGAAGAAAATCAAGGAGATGGTGAGCGGATTTCCGAAAGAGAAGGTGATTGTCCACGACACGACCATCTTGGGTCGGCCGAATGTGGCAGAAATGAGCATCGATGCCGCAAAGAGGTGGAAGGCGGAGGTGGTGATAGTCACCAGCAATCCTCAAGGGAGCAGGGCCGTGGTTAATGCATGCAAGACTGCCGGAATAGCTGCATTCGGACCCACATGGGACTCTTAGCCTACTCGATTAGATCCCACTTGGAAAAGGTCTGATAATTAAGGTGTCCATGTTTTAGCCCATGTTAATCCCAGTAATCTGTATTCGTTGAGCTTTCATGTCGGTGATAACTCTAAAATGCACAAAATGGGGGTGGACCTTTACAAAGAGATCCCTTTCATTATACAGCTAGTTAAGGTCCATTTCATGAAAAAAATCTGTATGAAACAAGTCTTGTAAGACCATAAAAGCGCTTTTTACAAAAGAGTCAGAATTTCGTGCCACGGACAAACACACCCTACTACAGACGAGGTTTCACATTAGCTTTCCCACTCTGAATGTACACAAGCTAGCTGTAAGATAATTTGAAGGGGAAGCATCCCAATTGCCTGCCGACAGATGCGAGCGGATATAAGTTGGCCTGCCCATCAGCATCCCCGGACTCAAAAGAATTGAAGCCAATATTCTAGATGGTGTGACGGCCTTGGCCAGAGCCCAATTTTTCAGATGTAAATGGGACGCTTGGCGATGGTCTAGTCACTACAAGAGCCACACAAGTCTATTTAAATGTCGGTCAGGTGGTCATCAACAATCCTGAGAATGCAGATCTTTCAGATGTCACTTTAAACCTGGGAATTTGTGGCAATTGCGATTTTTAACTTATCAAATTACTCCAATGAAAAAATCCATGTGAAATCTTTCTAAATAACATTGCAATAAACATACAGAATTGCCATTTACTATGAACGAATAAACATACAGGACTGCATATTTTGGGGGAACTTAAATAGTATTAATGGCTCAAAAAAAAAAGAAAAAAGAAAGAAAAATGGAAGGCGGAAGAGAGATGGAAGACTCTTTGGGCTCCATTTGATCTGTGTTTGAAAGCTGGAAAGGCGAAAGGAGTAAATTCATCTTGAGTAGTGAAGTATTCCGTTTCAAGGCCTGTAAATAATAGAAAAGGCAATTCGCGAATAGCAAATATGCCACAATGAAGTTTATCTAGCAGGTCAGATTTGACGTAGGTGCAGCAGTGAAATTAACTGAAGAGTGCAACCATTATTTCAAGACTGAGCTAAATGCAGTTGGCCATGGGTCCCGTTGATCCAATCCAAGGTCTGCAAACAATCTTCTTTCCTTACAAAATACCTGTATTCATAGGTGTCCTTCAGTCTGTAGTTTATGCCAAATAAAAAGAATAAAACAGAAGAAAGAGATTAAAAAAGAGAGAGAAGAAAAATGCAACAAGAGTGAGGCTTTGCCATAACCTATTTTTAGTTTTGTACGATTTCAATTCATTGGCTGCCTTACGACTGGCGACATCTTTTTCCATTCTGATAAATTCAGGCACCACCAATGTTCCAGTTTCATGATGGTATGCATCAAGAACAAAATTGAGCACCTCTTCCTGCAAAACAATTTTAGTGTTGATCCTCCATGAACTGGATGCAACTCTTAAGCTTCAATTGATACACTATCACATCCATAGGCTTCATCTTTTGTCGTATCTTTAAAATTAAAAAAAATTAAAAAAAATCCATATTTTAGTTTAAAGAAAGATGCCTAGCTGAATGGATGTCAGTAATAGACCAGTGGTTGTGTGATGGTAGTGCCACCAAGTGGCATAGTTGAAAGTGAGTTAAGACACCCCTCTATCATCAAGGAAATGTATTTAAAGGCATGTGCATGCATCTGTAGCTGTTGTCCAGAAACTTAGCAACTACATATTCCTTGGATCTTGTTGTTGCAAGAATTTGATGTTGAAATTCAAGACAAGAAAGGAAGTGAGAATGTGGTGGTTGACCACTTGCCCAGGTTGGAGCATCAGGGAAAGGAGAGATTCAAGAGAAATTTCCAAATGAACAGCTATTTGTTCTGAGTGGACAATGCCTATGGTTTGCAGATTTTGTAAACTACATAGTGTGTGGAACTCTACCCCAGATCTGTCATGGCAACAAAAGAAGAAATTTCTTCATAATGTGAAAGCCTACTTGTGGGATGATCCATTACTGTTCAAAAGATGTCCAAACCAAATCACCAGGAGATGCATTCCAGAGGAAGAAATTCATAACGTTCTGCAACAATGTCATTCATCTCCTTATGGCAGTCATCATGGTGCAACGAAGACTGCTGCAAAAGTACTGCAATTCAGTTTTTATTGGCCAACCCTGTTCAAGGACAGTTGTGCATTTGTGAAAACTTATGATCGCTGTCAACGCACTGGCACAGTCTCAAGACATCATGAGTTGCCATTAACTAGCGTCTTAGAAGTGGAAATCTTCAATGTTTAGGGAATAGACTTCATTGGTCCTTTTCCTATCTCATTTGGCCAATCTTACATTTTGCTAGCAGTTGATTATGTCTCTAAGTGGGTGGAAGCAATTGCCACAGCATCTAATGACTCCAAGGTGGTGTTGAAATTTCTTCATAAGAACATCTTCACAAGATTTGACACACCACGAGCTCTTATAAGTGATAAAGGTTCACACTTCTATAATAAGCTTGTCAACAACCTTTTTTCAAAATATGATGTGAAGCACAAAATAGCATTGGCATACCACTCACAAGCCAATGGGCAGGTGGAATTGTCCAATCGAGAGATTAAGCGGATAATGGAGAAAACAATTGGCTTCAATCGGAAAGACTAGTCCAAAAAGTTGGATGATGCACTATGGGCATAGAACAACATATCAAAAAACAATTGGAATGACTCCATACTGATTGGTATTTGGTAAAGCGTGCCATCTTCCTGTTGAACTTGAACATAGAGCATATTGGGTTGTAAAAAAGTTGAATTTGAATTTTGAAGTTTCAGGGAAACAAAGAATGCTCCAACTCAATGAGTTGGATGAATTTCGTAACGAGGCCTATGAGAATGCACAGATTTGCAAAGACCGGACCAAAAAATAGCATGATAAGCTCATCCTGCAGAGAGAATTCAAACCTGGCCAACAGATCCTACTCTTCAATTCTAAATTGAAGTTGTTTCTTGGAAAGCTAAAATCAAGATGGTCTGGACCCTTTATTGTGAATAAGGTGTTTCCTCACAGAGCGGTGGAGTTACGCACTCACGATGGCAAAATATTTCAAGCGAATGGGCAGAGAGTCAAGCTGTACTATGAGCATGTAAGCAGGAGTGGAGACCTCATCCACTTCAAGGAAGAGGAACGAAGAAGATCATAGTCAGGCCTTGAGCTATGAAGCAAGCTCTTTTTTAGAGGCAACCCAAGTTTCTAAACTTTTGGTTCTTTAGGGTCGTTTAATTTGTTTTAAATTAGTTGATTTCATGCTCTCGTCGGTGCTCTTTTATAGTTGAATTAAGTTTGTAATGTTAACCTTAGTTAATCTCGGTGTTTGGCAGGTTTAAGCACTCTGTGAAGTCCACATAAATCAAAGGGATTGATATTTTCATGAAGGACAGCAGTAAAATGGAGCAAAAAGGGGGTATATTGATGAGTACATGAAACGGCACTGCAAAGTCGCGGCACACAGATGCATCTTAGACACAAAAACAGACAAAGTGCTCAAGGCCGCAACACTCAATTTCAATGTCGCGACATTATTGTTTTTACCAACTCAAAGCCAAACACAGACTTGTAATGCCGCAGCACTCATTGTCAATGCCACGGCATTAGACCATCCCCATCAAGTGTCCACAAACCGACAAAGTCTTCACTGCCGCGACACTCAAATTTAATGTTGCGACATTAGTATTCCCTCTCAACCCAACAATTTGCAATATGTACAATGCTGCGACACTCGACCATAAACCCCTCATGTGCTTTATCAGTGTCGCGGCCCCTCACCCACCAAATGCCATGACGTAAACCCCCTCCTTTCCCCCTTACTCTCTTCCAACCCTCAAAGTCTCAACATCCCACTCACGCTCAATCTCTCATTCATCTCCACTAAATGGACTTCCAAACTTGCATTTCCACCACCTAGATTCGCCCATGATCCTTTCACAAAGTGCATTTTCATCCCAACAAAAGAATTGGCAATGATAGTTTCTCCCATTGGGAAATTCATGGCACCTAAGAGCTTCGAGTAAGTTTTTCCGCCAATTGTTTGTGATTAAGCAAGTTGTGATTATTGCTTGTTGATTGAAAGAGAAGAGAATCAGCAACAGAATAGTGATGGGTGTGTGAAGAACACTTGTGCATATCAGGTGTTCAACGACAATCCTAAGTGAAGTGGAAGGTTTTTGTGTGTGATTGTGAGAGACATTTGCCTAGGCCATTGTCTTGTTCGATTGTGCCAGAGAGAGTCCAAGGTTGAAGAATTGTGCAGTGCACTATGAATTGTGTGAGACATTGTTGCTTGCGAGCAAGTTGATTAACGTATTCCAAGTGTTTGATTCATGGCGCCAAAGAGGCAAAGGTCCAGTTCTTCTCAAAGTGCTTTAATTTAACCCACTTTTGTGAGTCCAACAACCAAGGACAGATACAAAAACTCAATTGTGAGCAAGAAATGAATACGAGAGAGGGGTTTTCACAACTCAATGAGAAGCGTCTGTGCGGTGATCGAGGAAAGGCAATGGGATGAATTTGCCAAGCAACCAGGCGCCGCCCTTGTTCCTGTTGTAAGAGAGTTTTATGCGAATGCAAGGGAACATAGAGACTTGAAGGCATTGGTATGGGGAAAATGGGTTCCATTTGATCAAACGACCATTAATCTCAGATATCAATTGTCCGACATACCTAAAGATGACTACTCCAAGCTTAGCAATCAAGAGCCAAATTTTGAGGAGATACTCTGTTTCCTTACAAAGACAGGCACTAAATGGAAAACATCCAGAAATGTGGTGCTTCATTTTCCGCGATCTGGCCTACACATGGTCAGGAAGGTTTGACATTATTTTATTTCTGCTAAATTTATGCCTTCATACCATGTTTTCGAAGTTTCAAGAAATAGAGCACTATTAAATTATGCTATACAAACTGGCTTGACCATTGATGTCAGGAAGATCATTGAAGCATCTATTCTGTACATAGCAATAGGGGCAAACGCGAGGAGGGTTTGATCACCCCTCACTCATTTATGATTTATGCTTATAGGCCAGAGTAGCGCCTGGCCCATCAGAGGAAATACAGCATCTCAAACTGGCCATTACCCCAGATGTGATAAGAAGATTGGGTAGGGGCGACATTTCCAATGATGAGGAGACAGATACTCCTCATATTCATAATGTACCAAGCCCTAGCACAAGCACTACACAACCAAACACTTCCCGACAAAAAGCACGCCCACAATCTGTTGACTACACAACTGAGATTTCACACTTACGTGACGAAGTTCAACAGATAGCCAGCTCCATAAACAGGCGGCTCGATTGGATTGTCGCCAGGCATGAGCAACAGTATGATTACCTGATGCAATGCCACATTGCTCTCGCCTCAAAGCTTCCCACCCGATCGGGGAACCTCCAATCTTTCCCTCCCACTCACCGGCGGAAGACGAAGCTGAAAACAAAGATGATGATGCTGATTGAGACCCTTCAGGGAAGTCCTCGTGCTTAAAATTCTTTATTACATTGAGGACAATGTAGTTCTTTAAGTTTAGGGGTGGCTTTTGTGATTTTGTGATCCTGTATTGTTTTTCCGTTTAGTTTTTATAGATTGGTGTTTTGAATCAAATTTCTATTCTGAAATATTTTGTTTATAGTATCCCTAGTTGGTGTTGTTTCTGCATCCTATTTTAGGCTTTCCATATATATATATTGTTTAGGTTCAATTGTATGGGATCAATAATAAGAGTAAATGCATTGAATATAATTTTTGGGAAAGTGAAAGATGCATGTTAGTGTGTGTGCTTAACTTGAATAATTGTCTAGTTGCACTTAAGATCCCTCATTCACTGAGCACATAGCCATTTCGTTTGTTATTTGTGTGCTGAGAAAATATCTAGGTGACTGTGTGAATTTGATTTACTTGAAACTCTAGAACTTGTTTTAATCATTATTCAAAGCGAAACATTAATGACGAATTAATGAGAAAATGATTTAAGCCTTCATTAATCAGTTTAAGTCTTTCGAGCTAACCTAGTACAGTCAGGTCGCTAGTATCCCCATTGAGCCTTAATGAAAAAACACCATTTGACTTTTTCTTTTGAAGCTTTGTCATTCATCCCTTTTTAGCCAAAAAAACCATACCTAACATATTAAGGGACATAGTTGAGACACATGGTTTACAAAAAAGTATGAGAGAGCTAAAGAAGTTAAGTTTGGGGTGCTTCATAAAGAAGAATGCCAAAACAAAGAAGGGATTAAAGAAAAGGAACAAAAAGAAATTCATATGCTATTTGGGGGAATCACATTCCACGAATTTAAAAAAAAATAAATTTGGGAGTGTGGTAGTGATACAACCTATAGATATGCATATATGGGAATAAAAGATATTGCAGTGAATAAAAAAAATGCATCTTTATGTCTTTTCTTTATTAAATTCTTATCATTTTCTTGTTAGCTAAACCCAAGGTCTCATTACAAGCATAAAAGGACCTACTGATTCTTAGTAATGAGTTGTTACAATTAGTTGAGAATAATGAGAAAGATGAACATATGGAGTAGTGTAAAATGTTCTACAGTTGTCGGAATCTACCTAAGTCACATATGAATAAATGATATTGGCTACATCTTTTGCACACATATGAGGAATCAAGTGTGAGACATGACAATGTTCAAGTTGAAAGTTCAGACACGAATTGCATTTTGAAATATTCCCTCAAGTTATATGTATATATAGTCATTTTGAGACCTCTAAACATTGAACCTTATCAATGTTTATTTCGTTTTTCTTAAAAACGTTTTGGGAAGAAGGATGGGTCTTGATTTGTTTTGTTATGTTTGGTTTTGTTTTGCTCGAGGACTAGCAAAAAGCTAAGTTTGGGAGTATTTAATAAGAGAATTTCATTCACTTATATCATTCCTTTTTTAGCTCACTTTTGGTTTATTCTTGTATTGTTTTTAGTTAATTTGTAGTGTTGATGTTTTTATTTGTTTGTAGGTACATGATTGCTAGAAGGATGAAGAAAACAAAGAGGAAATGCAATGAAGTGGAGGGACAAAGGAGAAGCAAGCAGAATACAGACAAAAGGATCAATGTCGCGGCATAGCAATCCAATGTCGCAACATTCAACTAGGAAAATGCAATATGTTCAATGTCGCAATACAACAATCCAATGCCGTAGCATTTGAATTTCCAAGTTCAGATTTCAGCATCCAGCAACTCAATGATGCAACACTGAAATGCAATGTCGTGGCATTCAAAGGGAATTCATCTCGTACTATGGACAATCAGTAGCTTAATGCCACAGCATTGCACTTCAATGCCACAGCACATGAAGGGGCGATAGCTTTGTGGATTTTCCGTAATAGCTATTAAAGTGTTGCAAGAAAGCTAAAGCCTAAGGGGGAGTATAAAAAGAAAGAGAAGAAGCCCTAGGGAGCTAGGGGGCGTTGGAGGGCTTTGAAGGTGGTTTTTGGAGGCTTAAGATAGGAGAAAAGAGAGGCTTTTTGAGAGGCTTCTGGAGAGAAAGAAGCTTCAAGTTGCAAAATCAAGCCAAGCATCATCAGGAAGAGTTTGCTATCACTTTAATCCTTGTTCTGTTAGTGTTTTCTATCTTATTTGTTATTTGTTCCTTTGATTAAAGTTGGGATTCAAATTTTGATAATGTTTTATGAATATTATATGGATTTTTATTCCATCATGAGTAACTAAACTCCTTCTAGAGGGGAAATGAATCTTATGCTGACACTATAGTGTGATTAATGATTTATATGGTTGAGAGCTCTTATTGGTTTATTTATGATGCTTTATTCTTAATACTTTCAATTTATTGGTGATTTATTAAATGATTATATATTTGGGATCTGACACTCGGGAGAGGTAATCTCGAATACGATCTAGGCATCATAACATGAGACTCTAAATGACTCAGGAGAATTTTTAGGTATTGTGAAATCATTCAAAAGAATCATAGAGTTCAATGCATTCTTTGCCTTCCGATTTTTATAGGAATATCGAAATTGGAATGTTGAGAATAAGTACTTAGCTAAGTACTCGGGAGAGGGAGTTGAGTGAATTAGCATTATTGATTTATAAACCAATAGAATGATCAATGTATAATGAGTTAAGAGTGTCATGATTGAAGCATAGTGAAATCGATCCTCTAGAACTTCTTTACTTTGAATTCTTCCTACTAAAAACCTATCTATTTCTACTTCTTAGTTAAATCCGTATTATTTGATTATCCAAATAAAATCAGGATTATTTACTACAATAGATAGTGATTAATTGAAATATACAGTCCCTGTGGAGACAATAACTTTCTTACCATTATACTACAAAACTTGACACAGTATGCTTGTGGTAGCAACCCAGCAAATAGTTCCACCTCTCAATGATGCACTACACACATGGCACATATATGATCATATAGACCAGGGACTCAACCATAGACTTACTTTGTTGAAAACCCTCATAACTAGGAAATGGAAGATGACCCAATGTGCCCCATAGCTGATCTTAGTTTTATTGTCATTTCAAATTACATCAATCAAAAATTACATTTTTCCAAATATTGGCTTCTTGAACCATGACCCTTCCGTTGTCTAAATGATCAAATGAACAGCTTCCATCTAAATCTGATACATGTTTGGAGCAAACCACATGAGGGCAGAATGCCTCACCTCATGCATCCTAAAACACTGCATCTCACATACACCCACACACACAAGCAATGCTCACACACATCTAGTTAAACCAAACAACATGCAAGCTGTCCATAGCACTAGGCATGGATGGGTTTCTATTTTGTTGCACTATTAATAAGTTGATATTTACAGCATACATTCTCCATCATATGTCAACCATATGTACTGCTGAGGGTAATTCAAGCCTAATCGACAAAATGGTATATTAATAGACTAGCATTTGGAAATTAGCAATACACAATCAAACTAGCGTGTAAAATAAATCAACATTGTTAAGCATAACAGAAGTGACTAACCAAGGGCTGAGAAGCATTTAGCCACTGATAAATAAGTTCGTTACGAAACCATGTCAGTTGCCTCTTTGCAAAATTCCTGTGAAAGTCATCCAAGAAAATATTAGTAACTATAAGAAAGAAAAACAAAAGACAACAGGTTACCTGTTCAAAGAACAAGCTTAGGAAGAGCAGATGAAAGAATGCAATAAAACCTATGAAACTTGTCAGCATGCGTTACTTAGGGGTGGATGCACACTGTAGCCTGGAGAAGAATGATTCACCAATATGTCCATCCAATTATTTTAAATATTCAAGTATAATAGTCAGAAAAAGGAACCAAAAACCTAAAAGTTGATTGTAGCATTGGAAAATTATACCAAAAATAAAATATAATAGTAAGCAAAGTGGCATAGAAATTGGGTGCTACCTAGCTTAACTGAGGATACACTTCATAATATAGGCCCTGTTTGATTTGGCTTATTTGCTTAGAATAAGCGTATCTAGAAAATAAGTTGCATTTGACTGGACTGAGCTTATGAGAGAACCTCATAATCTCATTTTCAAGGATAAGCCATAAGCACCAAATGAAATGCTTTTTGACTTATTAAATTCTTATCTTCCTAAACATCCTTACAAACAGTGCATAATTCTTGGACTATCCAATGCACCAAATCATTCCTACCATTAATCTTTTATCTTTTTCTTGAGTAAAATTTTTAACTTTTAACTAAATAGGTAGAAATAATATCAACAATCATTAAATAAAAAAATAAAATAATTTTTTTAATGACAAAATAAAATAGAGTTGCAAATATTTTAATCACTTTTAGCTAAGCTTAAAATTTATACATTTTTACTTTTTTATTTTTTCAATTAACATTTACTAGAATTATTTAAATTATCTAAATATTTTAATTATATTGTTCTAATAACACTTTAAATGTTTAACCTAAGGCTTATGAGAGTAATTTCATCTTTTTATGTTAAACCTAAGACTTATGAGAGTAATTTCATCTTTTTATGTTTAACCTAAGGCTTATGAGAGTAATTTCATATTTTGTCCATGATTTTGATATTTCAACTTCAGCTATATCAAACATTGCTTAACAATTTTTAAGCCATTTAATACAGCTATATCAAAAAAATTCTAATTATTTAACTTCAGCCACTTATTAGCTTCAATTGCTTATCAGCCATTAGCTTATAAGTTGCAGCCAAATCAAACATGGCCAGAGTATATGGGGCATTACTATGATGAATTTTTATTAAATTAATTAAGATAAATTTGCATGAAGAGGAAATTAATTACCATGCAAGCATGTGATACATAGATTATTTAAAATAAATGAAAAATGATATGAAATTTATTGTAAGTCTCTGCAAAAACTGAAGTTGTGGTATCAAGATGCCTGTGTAGATTGTCAGACCCAAAATTTAAATCTTAAAAGATAAGAACTATGGTGATGATCCAAACACAGAATTGGTAAGGGTCCACATTAGTTAAAAAACAAAGGTTGCATAACAAGTTAACAACTTGGGAGCATTACTTTCTTGTTTTCCATCCAGCTTTGACAGGGACCACCTTACAGATTTAAAAAACTAAGCCACTAAATGTAACATCATCAAAAGACAACTCCTAACCTGGAGGCTTTCTGAAACTCAAATAAAAATGCATAGAAATCGTTAGGAGAGCTACCCCCTTGTGCTTTGCACCTTAACAAGTACTCCATAGCCTGCAGCAAACAACACATGGCACCATGAAAAGCAATACAATCATCTATGGATGCAATCAATGGTTACTCAAATTGCAAAGAAAAAAGAAAAGGAAAAATAAAAATGCCAACACCACAATCAAGGGACAATGCTATAAAAGGAATTCCATCTTTTAGGACTACAATTCTTCTCTTGTTGGCATACCCTAGTTGGATGTTTTCTATTTGAATAATACTTAACATAGGTTTCCTTCTTTTATTTGCAGTTGCTGTATGTCCTCGTATGATTCATCAATGTAATTCTATCACTATAGATACAGTTTTGAGAATCTTTCTGTGTCCAAGAGGCATTTGTCCAACTTTTCAAGTTAAAATAGTCAGCAAAGACTACCAAATACATCTCCTTTGGTGGTTTAGTACACCGAAATATAGACAATGTACATATATACTTATCCACAAAGGGTATCATCCACTTCTTTGAGCTAGATGTAAGATAACTGCCGAAGCTATTTCCATGGGATACAACATGCCACAGAAAAGTTACATCAATATAATGGAAAAATAGATATTTGAATGGACATCTCAATTTTCTAAATTATAGATTTCTTTTTTACAGACTTACAGTGACGTGGTGTCCTAATAATATTTATGAAGCAAGGCTCATATTGTAACAACCAAACAGTGGAGCACAGGTGTTAAATAAGATGTGCAAGTCACTAGAAAAGATGCAGAACAAAAATACAAGCTTTAGAACTAACATACTTGTCGATATCCAATTGCCCGAGTTGCAGAATTCATATTTGGATGAAGACCCATTTCAAGAAGGTGTATAGCTTCTGATAGAATTCCCTTGTTTCCTAGATTAGCAAACCGTTGTCAGAATTATATGACTTGCATTTTAGGTGATATAAATGCAATTTCCAAGTGAATAGCAATGACACAAGCAATAACAAACAATGTAATATAAAAGAATACCTGCAAGCATCTCTTCACACCGCAGGTCAATCTGTCTATAAAGATTCAATCTAGGACTTGATAAGAAAAAGCAAATGAAGTCATAGTCAAGATCCTTGGAAAGGTTCTCCCCGAGACCACCAGCAGTAAAAGCATTGTCATATGAGGGATCTAAAACACTTGAATCTAATTGTTCCTTAAATGAGTTGTACGGCACAGCAAAAGCAGATGGAGGTGATCCAGTCGACTGACAATCATAAGAAAATGTAGTGATTAATGCAGCCACGAGAATCTGGAAATTTAACTTGAATGAACTTTCTACTTTCAAATCTTCAAAATCTATGATAAAACACTCAACAACATCACAGCGAACTCTAGGCAAGAAAAAAAGAAGTTTGTCATAGATAACATTGACAAAATCCATAATCATAAAAGAAGTAATCAAACACCTCACTTGAATAAACAAGACAAATTTTTTAGGACTCACCCTGATAATCTCAAGACTACGCCTCAGGCGATACCAATCATTGGATGGTAAAAATTGAGCTTTTGGGTCGCCTGCCGTCATCACCAATCGCACAGCTGCATCCCAGTCCCCATTCTTTTCTAAGAGCATTAGCTCTGAATATGCTTCAGAAGCAATTTCTGGGGTTGCTATTGGAACGCTTGGCTTACCATATATATACCTACCAGTTAAAGTAGAATGGTAGCAATTAGAATCTGACCAGAACACCACCATGCAATCCACACAACCTTGGCATGGCAGGTATGGAACATCACAAGAATGGACTCTATAAGAATGGAAACATTGAGAATCAAAAGAAAGAAAAATATAGTTGTCTTTTGAGGGAGATAAAATGATTTACAAGAAAGTACCCAGCATTCAAAGATTCAGAATAAAGAGAGGGAAATAAAGACAGCTTCTGAAAGATATACTACATCCGGAAGGTAATTTTCCAAAGGGCAGGCAACTGCAAATAAAACATCGGTACCAACTAAATTGTTGGAGGGTCTATAAAGTTGCACTCAAAACAAGTGGCAGACCCACCACAACAGAAGGGAACTACATCCTGACTAACAAGCCTCAGTTTATAATGTGTTGATGCTTCCTTTCTGAACTTTCATCCTAGCATGAATTAAGAGGGCATAAACTCTGATGAAGAAAACCAGGATAATCACAGTATACAGAAAATATCTATTTTTAAACAATATTTAAACAAAAAGAAAACACTCAAAGACCTTATTAAGCTCTATTTTTTTAATATAATCAAGCAGTGTATACCAGTAATCCATGGTGTGTTGTCAGGTTGCCATACTCTGACATTAATTAATTACGAGCTCCTAACACCCTTATGTTCTTCAAATGTCCTTAACAGCAACAAAAAAAAGGTCTATGTGCATTATTAGAGTATCAGCTCATAAATTTTCATGTTAGCATAAAGTCCTCATGCATCCTTCATCTAAAATTATTTCTTGCTTCAAAATAAAATGCATGTACGTTACCAGCGCAAGTATAATCCCGTTCCACCGGCAATGATCGGCACACGGCCACTTTCAATGATCTCCCTTGTAGCTTGCCTTGCATCTTCAAAGAACTGCCCAACAGAATAATCTAGAGGCCAAAACCAACATTTTGCTTTCAATCAGTAGTAACCAAGTAATTAAATAACTCCGAAAGAATTTTTTTGGAAAAGAAATGCAAGTGGTATGAATTTTTTTTATGCAAACATACCCAAGAATGCTAAAACCTGATGAAATAGAAAAATGGAACTTGAAGGAGCACAAAATTTGTTAGATAATGACGGTGCTTATGACAATGAAATTAGGCAATTATGGTAAAAGTAGTGCTAGAAGTTTGACACAAATTGCCAAGCCAACATTAATGCCTTCATCTGGCATTAAAATTGAGTTCACAGATCCCACGCAATGGTCTGCTAAATAAGTTATGAGGATGAACAGATATGTCTAAAATTAATAATTGTCCCACAGGTAGATTGATTATATCAATAAATTGGTCTTTGAATATTGGTGATGAGACAATATTATAGAATAGATACTCTTGTATTTTAATGATTATATATTTATTTGTGAGTCCATGACTGCACACGTATGTCGACTCCTTAGCAGGTGCTATAATTATCAAAGGTCCTCCAGCAAATGCAGCAGCTTAAACCTGAATGATGCAATACCTTCTGATGGATGCAATATGTCAACCAAGTGGTGGCGGACATCCTGCAAATAACAATCCACATGTGCATGTTAACCAAAGTTATGCCACAAGATGCAATAAAAAACAACAGTGAAATAAGAATGCACATTGAAACAGTTAAGAAGCAAACTCCATTAGCCATGTGATTTAGGTAGTATGTATCCATACAATGTGGTAGGCAAACTCAAACATTGGACACGATACTGGAAAGAAACTGCCCTGGATGAAAAGGCAAGGATATTCATAGGACCTGGCCACTGATTTCTGCACTAGCCACATTGAGTCTGCCACCATTTTCAAATGACAGAAACTCACGCCAATGAGCACATAATACATGAGTAGGAGCCTAGGCATGCAACTTTTGAGACACCAACATCCAATTTGTGGGGCACATTGATACCGAACAATAGCATAGAAATCATACCATGGGAAAACCCATCCACCAAATTGTGAGGTTAGCATTGGATAAGTCAATCCAAATTTTGGCAAGCTTGCATAGCTAAATTCTTCTGATTGTTTTTCCTTTTAGTTAATGGCTGCACCAAGAAGGGAAGACATACAAGAGAATTACAAGGAATATGATAAATTAAATGGATGATCAGCAAGAAAGAGCACAGATACAAATAGAAATGAATGCATTCAAGCGAATTTACATATGCCCCAACGAGTAATAACGTTCTCAAAAGTACAGTTACAATCAGCCTTTAGAAACAGAAAGCAAGAACTACATTGCATGGGTGTGAGTTCATGCAAGTCGAAGGCTCAAAATAACGTGGGTAGTGCTAGTAAAAAGGAATATGTAGCCTACCGCTTAACTGAGTGCACAGTTCTTGCTAAAGTAATTTATTATGCTGTGGTGAATGAAAATGGTTTCTAACGGTCCTTGATTTAGTAAAATATGAGCGAAGGAAACAAAGATCACAGAAAGAGCATATCACATGTTCGACCCTTTGTCTCGAAGATGAGAATATTGCCATTGGGCTGCGGAAAGAAATATCTAATCGTCTAATTCCTCACATTCAAAAAAAAAATAAAAATTTAAAGAACAATTTGACATGCGAATCTTCAGTAAAACAGTAAAAAGAGAAACACCCAATAAATCACATGCCGTGATAATTCAGTAACAAACGAAGCAGTATACAAACCTTTCTTTCAGCAGCTGAAGGCTTCGCTGACCCAATATCAAGACCGCGATAAACCTGCAAACAAACAAAACAGATTGGCAAAGCGAATTTCTTCATTCGTTTTTCTAAATGCAGCGATGGCCGGTTGTGGCGACCTGCACCGAGTCGGCACTGATGATTTCTCCATTGAGACGTTTGGCGAGCTCGATGGCGAGTCGGCTCTTGCCAGAGCCTGTGGGGCCTGAAATCACAATGACCTTATGCTTCTTCTTAGTGGGGTTGAGGTTGGTGCTGGGAGGGAAAGTCGACGACGAGCTGACAGTGACTAACGTGCGCCGGGTAGGGAAGGAAGTTTTGGATGCTGATCTTCTTACGAGGGGAGACAGAGAGGGCAGCCTCAGAGCGCAGGAACGAAAAGCAGCTCCGCTGCTGCCCATGTTTCGAAGGATGAAGTGAAAGCGAAGAAGCTCATCTGCAACTGGCCCTCCCCACGACGAAGAGAGGATTTTGCTGGGAGAGTCGAGGTTAATTACTCAGGCTGAGCGGGAGGCTTGACACACAGGCCAGCATGACCTCATAGGCTCATACCCAGTTATTGGATGGATTGATGGCCCAACTAGTAGCGTGAGCTAATTAAAGGGAGAACGTACGTCTGTATATGTGGTCCATCAACACTGTCAATTGGGCTCATTTAGCACACCATGAAGAAACGTGCCCAAATCTATGTACTTTGAGCCCAATAGTTCTAGCTTCCGCGTAACCCGAAGGAAGGAATTTGACAATGGGGCTTCAGAGCCGCTTGAAACATGGAAGAAAGGAGAAAATTTTTAAAAAAAAATTAATTAAAAATTAATGAATATAATTTTTTGATAAAAAGATAAAAGTAATTATTGAAGGTATAAGTAGTGATAAGAAAAAATAACATTGTCCACAATGTTATCAGAAACGAACCTATGATCAAACTAGGATCGAATTAGTCAGGTGTCCTATTCGCGGTCCAATCATTTCAACTGACTGATTTGATTTAATTGGATGAACTTCTTTTTTTGAAAAAATTTATAAAAAATAATATAATATAATTTTAAAAAATATAAATCATAGATATTAATCTAAATATATATCTTTATTATAATGTTGTATTGTTTTAATCCATCTTTTATTCTATTAAAAGTATTAAAATAAAAAAATTATTATTGGACCAAACCTAGCTACGTTGGTCAACTAACTAGTTGTTCGTGGTTCAATTGACCCATTGGTCCGGTTCTAATGACACTAACTGTCAAGTAATGGTAAATAAATGATACATTAATTAAAAAATATAAAAAACCAAAAAAATGGAATGAAATTATCATCCCTTTTTCTTGTTAGGAAAGCAAGCGTAATAAAAGTCCATGCAGGATGAGATTCACGTAATGGAACCCTCCACAACTACTTCGATGTAAAAATTAAAGTTAAACCCACAAGTTAGGTGATTTCTTATAGTAATGGGCAATCAAAGCTTATACACGTAATCACATCAAAATCAATATCAGAATAATGAAATTCTATCCAATCAATTGCATAGCTATTCATCTGCGAGTTCTACATGCAACTATTGTGTTTGCCTACATATATAAGCTTTGATCTCTTGGTTATAAAATAATCGGTTTCAGCTACATTTATGCAATATCGGACCATTAGAAAAGGTTAAACGGCTTATGATCATGTATTGAAAAATTTGCACCAGATGATATTAGCTTGTCCGGTAAAAAGATTCAACATCTCCAACTGCGTAAAGGAAAGAAATTGAGGAGACCTTTGTGGTCACACGTGCTAACATGGCACGTTTAATTATTGGGCACTGGTGGATGGATTTACCATCATCTTCACCTGCTAGAATCCATCAAACAAAGAAGAAGAAGAAGAAAACGTGTCACTGGCTTTGAAACGTGATCCGTACAAAATATGGGATTTTCACACACTTCACCTGGCTCAAAAATCAAACTGATGCAAAGATCAGGCAGTCTGTGCAAAGTCAGATTTTCTTTTTTTTATATATAGTTTTTTATGCCCATCATTACAATGTGGGGCGAAATTTGAGCTGATTTAGTCCTTTTGCATGGCTGGGACATAGCGTGTGTATATAGCCAATTGGCACCCCTAAACTTATAAGGAAAAAGTAAAATATGTGCAAAATGTGCAAAAAAATGAAACATGATGTACACAGAATTTGGATGACGTCAGTCATGCATAAGATGCATAAAAATAAATAGAAAGACTTTTTTTTAAATATATAAATAATTACATGGAAAAAGTAATATTGTAATGTGTAATTAAATGTAATTAAATGTCAAACCAAATAAAAGAGAATGAAAAAGAAATTTCTGCACCCTTTAATTTACCTTAAGTCAAGCCCACCAAGCAAAAAATATCTATCTTTATTTTGGATGACATATAGCGATCATGAGGTTCCTTCTAGCTTCGATGTAACTTGGTTAACCTAACTAGCCGTCCAATTGTTATGATTTGAAAGAAAGTCAGAAAGATGCATACTAATTTTCTAATGAAGAGAATGGGTAGGAGAGATTATTCAACTTCTATATTTTTCCCATGATATAGGACCTCATCCTATAGGCAAAGCCAATAAATTTAGCTTACGTCTCGTGGGCATGAATTCAAGATACGATGCTTATGACAGGGACTTGTTCAAAGATTTTTCCTTGGCATTTGTTAATTAAGATTCACACCCGGAGGTTCGATCGTTTACCAACTAGCTTTTCTTAATTAACTCCTAGATTAATACACGGAGAGACTGTGTGCCTAAGCTAGCCATCACTATCCTGGCTTAGATTCTTTTATCTTAGTGACACGTATATCTCGCCAAAATTTAGTTATTAACTACGGTAGAACTGACCCTGTCAACTAAATTCCAAAACTGATTTTGTGTAAATCAACATACCTTTACTTGAGAGTAAGTCTAATTACCTAAGACAAATTCCTACGTATGCAATCTAATACAACGTGAGGGTGAAAATTAGGCCTCGTCTTGGACTTACGGATGTAATCATATATGTAAATGTCAACTTATCATGGAGAGACAATCAAGAGTACATGTTTTCTCGGCAGTACCTGCATGATCAGAAATCTAGCTGGCCATGCCATGAAAAGAAAATGTGTGCTTGGATTGTTGAAGGCAGTAAGGAAATGGAAATAGACTCAGTTGTATAATTTTCTATATCTTTCTAGAACGCTTTAATAACTAATTTCTAAGGATCACTTTTGGATCGATCATCGATTGGGTGTAAGTAGAAGGTTGTAGTTGGAATGTAATGAAAAATGATACGGGCAATATAGGAATGATTTTAGTATAAAGTGAATAAATTTAAAATAAATAAATAAGAAGTAAATAAAAATATAAATAATAATGAAAAAATAAAATTATTATGAAAAGTATATATCAAATTAAGCCTTTAAAAATATCTTTTTCCCAGTAAATTCATTCAAATTCATTGGGTTCCATCTAACCTAGCGCTTTGCTGCAAAGTCAACAGGTTGAGAATTTTGGGGCACCGGAGCTTCTAATTGCAAGTTTAGAGGCTCAACCGTTGAGTTTTCAAACCAATACATGCCAATCAAAACCATTCATGTGCACAGCATCGCCAGATGGATGACGCGAATTGCACAAACAGCTACGAGTCCTCAATATTTTCTTTCGTTGACACGTTCCCTATTAATTTCTAATAAAACGAAAGAAACCGGCAACGTGTGGAATAATGGAAGGACATAGAGCTTCCGGTCCTTCAACGCGAATCCCTGTTCTGCATGCATGTGTACGAATTTTAGAAATGTCATATGGTTCTACCCTGCTCTATTGCCATGAATATTTCATCCAAACTTCATTAAAATCTGCGCAACTGAGCTGGATCCGTTGGCGAGTTGAGTTGAGCTTTTCTGAGTTTTATTATCTGCAAAGTCTAATGTCCACGCCTACGTTGACTCATGAAAGTAAAAATGCAAGGAAAAAGACAGAGAAATGCGATGGCTTGCATTGAATTACAAGTAACAAGCTATAGTAAACAGCACAGCGCAACACGTATCGATATGAAACAATAACTACACAGTAAACTTGATCTAAAGATATGTAATCAATGAAAAGTATATATACCCAAGGATCAAACGTAGCATACTTTCGATAGACCGTGTTCCTGTTCGTGCTAATAACCCATGTACCAGAACTTTTCGATTTCCAACTCTTCTTAGCAGCCCAATGGCTATACCATCCAATCCACACTCTTACCTTCTTTTTCCTTGGAACATGCACAGCTTCTTAGTCTTGGATTATTGTTTTTATGGTTTTAGGAGGTTTGCTGCTGCCCAAGTAAATGGGAGCCAAACACATCCACACCTGAGCCGTGCAATCCATCTGACTTTGTACAATCAGATATTAAATTTCAAATTTCTGGTGTGCCACAAGATATCAAAACCAATTAATAGCTGAAAAGAAGTTCTCAGTTGTGGTCCACGTAAACGCAACATGTATGAGCATTAATATTTCCATACTAGGACATGTGAAAGCATGTCAATGGGGCGGTTGCACCCATGTGGGATTAGCAAAACCCCACGTCAGCTACTAAGAGTCCTAGATGGGGCCGAAAGGCAGGTATTCCAGCATCCTTGCATGCATTCACAACGTCTCTGCTCCCTCGAGGATTGCTGGTGACTACCACCACCTCCGCCTTCCACCTCTTCGCAGCATCAATGCTCATCTGAGCCACGTTTGGCCGACCCATGGCTGCCACCTTCACTGCCAACCAGAAGACGATGCGAGGAATGCTTCGCTCCTGCAGAGGACGAGGGATAGAATGTTCCCAATAGAGAACAAGGCCGCCTTCTGCCTCGCATAAGGAAAGTGTCCAGTGGCAGCAAGAACCAGGCCCACAACATTCAGCTTCAGGCAGAGAACGAAGAGTCGCTTGTAGACCGTAAACAGACCTTGGTCCAGCAGTATTATGGCCAGCCTCGATTCGGCCGATGGCTTTGTTTTTGCAGCAGTGCCTTCTTTTTGGCTCGCCTGTCGCAGCTCTTCTCGGGCTTGTTTCTTATATTGTGGCGGCTCTAGTTTCTGTTTCTCTACGTCGTTTACATCTTCATCCTCGGATTCTTCGTTGTCCGTGAGGTCACAGAAGTGGCTGCTCAGTCGACTTACGGACCGTTGGATTACTTCTGACACCGGAAAGACTTTGAAAGAACTCCTCGAGTTCCATGGAAACCGTGACCACTTCAATCGTGCTCTGGTAGCGGAGCAGGGACAGCAAATGGGTTGTTGCTGCTCGAATGGATCTCGAAAGAGACTCCCCTGCAGCTCGAAAACCTTGTAGACTGGCAACTAGAGGCCTATATAGAGGAATGCACATGAATATTTAATTGCGGTTTATTAAGTGAAAATTCTACTGTTACAACCAAATAGCTTGAGAAGACTGAATGCACCGCGCGTGAGATTTCATTTATTTTCTCTCGTTGTACGTGTCAGGCTCTCATATGAGCAGAGAATGTCTAGACTCGTTCTTGTGAAAGATAGGGCTGCATGACACGACAAGAGTGCCTAGATGGGTCATGTTAATTAAATGCAGATGGACCATTTCTACACGGCAATTTTGAAACCTTCAAATGCAGGAGTGGAAAACGCCATCAAAAGCATAATCCTCTCATGCATAAGTTGCCGTCTAAACATTATAGTCAAAGAATCGAAGTGTATGGGGGCATAAGAGATGAAACAATATGCAGACGACATAGAAAAATGTATAAAAGAGGATACGATAATACCATTGGAGGTCACTCCAGTTGGCTGCATGCACTCGGCTGTACCATACTAGCTCTGCTGATACTATTTGTATAGGATATTAGTCTGTTCTCTCCTGCTTTCGATATTCCATGTTGTCAATAATCATGGAACAACTTCTAATGAAATGAAGGTCTGCTAATCAAAAAGAAATAATCTCTATTTAATTATTTCCACATACCTATATATATCTGTGATGCCCTATGGTGGGGCAAGTAGTTGACAACGGAGTAATTCAATGCAGGTAGTTGGTAGTGGAAGACCTTTGCTTATAAATTATCTGGAGTAAGTACATTAAAAGAGTTGGCATAAAGCAGAAGTTAAGTTGTCAAAATTTTGTTAAGTTGACTAAAA
>JAYJMB010033686.1:0-35156 GCA_036873735.1 Pouteria campechiana
CTGGCTCTCGAGAATGCGTTTCACGCTGGCGGCACATCCTCCGCAGGTCATTCCCTGCAAGAAATAATCAAATACAAATACAAATAAAATAAAAGAGCATTAGACCGCAACAAAAAGCAGCCGCAGCAAGAGTTTTCTCTGCAAAATGAAAAGTGAGCGGACGATTGCTCTTACACTGACATCCAAGATAATGACATCCGAAGACAATGTCGAAACATCTTCAGATTCTACCACCGGAATTTCCCCCTCGGTTTCTCCACCTCCCGATCCACCGCCACCGGAACCACCTTCATTCCCCCCGCCGAAGTCATCTCCGCTTCCGCCATAGCTGAAAACTGCAGCGGAGCTCGAAATGCAAGCTAGCCGGCGTGAGATAGGCTTCGCCGCCGTCGAGTTCTGGAGTGAGATTCCAGCGACCGACGTGAAAAGCCATTCCTTAGACTTCTCAAGATCTCCGGAGGAGAAGCAGCTGATTCTAGGGGTGTGAGAGGAGATTCGCGTGCGGAAGGTGTAAGCGAGAGGGGCTGTGGAAAGACTTCGATGGAGACGGCTCGGAAAGCGGTTCAAGGTTCTGGAAATGGCGAAAAGAGGGACTGAAAGAGCTGCAGATTCCATAGCAGAAGTTCCGAGATCCTCTCCCCGTCCCTCTAGCTCACTATTTGAGCTTGCGAGGATGAAGCGGGGAGAGTCGGAAAGGTGGGATGGCTGACGAAAAGGCGCTGGAAGGCCTACCGCACGAACAGCTCACGATTACCGGTGAGAGAAATTGTTCAGGCGGCTGTGATTTTCTTTCGACGTTCCTTCAAATACGGATTGCAATAATCCGGAACAACTGCAGCAATTTGGGATATGTTGTCCAATTTCAAGGTAAGTTGCGTATGTGCCTTTGAAGTTTGTCGACATTTGTATGACTTCGATATTTGTGTCTGTTACGGAGTATTTCAAAAATACCCATTAGAAACCATCGTCGAATATTCTCCTATACAAAATCAGATACAATGAATTCGAGGACCAAATTAACACATCTACAAGATCATTTCTAGGTTTTTTAATACTGCGATTTCGTTACACGGTGTTGAATTTATTAAGAAATAACTATTAAGTAAATAAATGGCATTCAAATTTATGTGAATTGAAAAAATATTTTAAAAAATGTATAATGAAAAATAATATAAATTTTAAATAAATAGCTAAAAATAATTTATAAATTATAAATAATTATAATAAAATGGATTTTTTAACATAAAATTAAAAATTGATCTTTTTAAAATTTTGAGGTTATTAGTTATTATAGATATTTTCATCAATTCACATCAAATTTAATGTCTTCTAGTAATTTAATGGTCATTTCCTAAATGACTCTAATGTTAGCAATATTTTTATAAGACAGAACAAACATAGGGATGGGGGTGCAAATTGGGGTGGGCCAACTTAAACTCACACTTAACCTAACCCTGTTTAGCATCTGGTCGGAATAATTTTTTTGGCCTGCGGGTTGGGTCAGTTCGGGTTAAAAAAGCCAAACCAACCCACACTAAGATAAATGCATATGCAGCCCTTTCTTGTTGCCTGGCCCTCATCCAACCAACTGAGAGGCTCCTGTCCCACATCACACGGCATCTCCTTCAATTTGCTCACAACAGTCATCTCCCGACATCACCCGCATCGCAACCATCTCCGACAGCCACCTCCTTGCCCATCTCCCTGTATCACACGACAACCATCTCCTTGTCCATCTCCCTGCCATCTACCACCTAAAGATTGAAAGTCCCCAAATCTATTTCTTTGTTACCCAAAAGCTGTCCAAAGATTGAAAGCTCCCAAATCTGTTTCACTACTGTCCAAAAGTTATCTAAAAATCAAAAGCTCCAAATCTATATCGTTGTTGTCCAAAAAATCATTCAAAAAACAAAACCCCTCACCCTTGTTTCACTATTGTCGGTGACACCCATCTTACCAATATGAGGTATGCTTCCAAAGCATTTACTAAAGCTTTCTGATTAACAAAATTGGCTAGTACTTTCACCAATTTCACTAACTTCATGAGCAGTTGATGGCCAAAATTTTAAATATCAAATGGAAATTTTCATGAATTCCCTAGTTTTGTCATCATAATTGGCGATGAAACATGGCAAGATATGGCCGTTGCACCTTTTAATATGCTCTTTTTTGGATTTGTGATGTCACTTTTTACCTCCTTTTCTTGCCAAAGTTGTTTGGGAAATAAATGGCTCAATTTATTTTGACGGCTTGTTTAGAGTTGTTTGGAGGTAAAAAGTCCATGATAGGAAAAGTGAAACTGGATTGCAAGTGTACTGGTGGAACTTTGTTCATTGGATTTTTCTTGTTCCATTGTTTTCCCAATAGGTAGTGCATGACAGTAGGTGCAACTTGAGGTCTTGTATGTTTTCATGTTGTCCTTCATATGTATATTGTTGGCAACATCCTTCACTTTCTACATGGTCCCTCTTCTTTTTATCAGAAGTTCCTAGTATTGCGTACTTGTCTTAAAATGCACACTATGTTGGCTTAGGATGGTGAAGCACTGCATTGACATGGGAGTGGTGTTTGATAAATGTCTAGAAAACGTCCTTGGGTTGGTGGCTCGACTGCACAGCAGAAGGGGAACGCATAAATGCTAGGTTGCGGCGTGGCACTTCTATTCTCCCACGCTAGGTTGCGGCGTGGCACTTGTATTCTCCACGAGCTGGGCTTTTGTGGGTGAGTATCAGTAGATTTTCGTCAGATGCTAACTGTACAAAAGAAAATGATCAAGCGGTTCACGCCCTCGATCTAAAAAATGAACCACGTAAATTACGATTCCTTGGACTAGACCAGAAAATTTGATCTGGGGCTTACCAAATTGCGGACGGAGATTTGTTATAAAATAATAAAGGGTATCTCTGTTGAGATGTAAAAGAGAAGCAACCGGACAGAAAAAGCAGTTTTTTTAAAAAAAATAAAAAGAGATAATATTGTCACAAATGATACATTATCTGCGGAATGATTAAATGTTATAAAATATTTTAAATGTGATTTTCTACAAAGTGGGCCATGCGGCCCATGCCAAATAAAACTATAAAACGAGATGTTTTTACCATCTATGTTATTGTGAGAGCATAAGTAGCTTATATTATTTAAATCATTAAATATATATTTTTTAATTAGATAAATAGAAAATAAAAATTTTAAGGTAGGACACGTGATATTTTTATACTAAACATTTTAATTTTTACCAGTTTTATTTGGTGTGTCCACCTAAATCCCCCAATTAGATGATTTTTAGTAGCTTAATAAAAAAAATATTGTAAATATCTTATACCTCCTAGACTAGCCAGGCACATTAAAACTGGCGCCATGGCTAGGGGTGCAATTGAGTTAGATTGAGTTAACTCTAACCCTAATTTATTTTCTAAAACTTCAACTCTAATTATAATTTAATTTATTTTTAAAAAATTAACCCTAATCATACCTTAATTTTAAAACTTGAGTTGGATTATAGGTTGACATTTCAAACTGAAAATGAATTAAAAATAATATAAATTTTAAAAATGATATCAAAAGAACATGTAAAACTTTATTAATTAATACAAACAAGTTTAAAGAGTGATTATAAGACTGTGAAAATTTGAAAACCTTCTTTTTTAATAGGTTTAAATGATAATTTATTAATAATAACCATAAGTACAAAAGTCATTCTAAGTGTCTCTTAGTTAAAATTTTAATTACTTAAGAATTATGACTTATTGTCAAAATAAAACTAGAATTTTTTTTAAATTTATATTCATGTAAAGTTGGGTTAATAGGGTAGGTTGGCTTAACCCTGATCCAACCAACCGAACATCTAAATGGGTTTGGGTCAACCCAAGTTTGCAAATGGACAAACCCCAACTGGGTTGAAAATGGGCTGGGTTCAACGCGTAACTTGCAACCTTACCCGTGGCTGCCTCCAGCGTCCCCGAAGGTACGACGCTAGCCGTAAGTAGATCCTGTTGCTCATAAATATTGCCACCTGCACCACGTGGGAGCGTTGACGGCCAAGTTTTATTCAAATTTCAAATTCAGTAGACCGACGCATGGAAGGGCAGCACGTGTGTGTTTAGACAGGGGGTGTATTTCTTAATAAATGTATGTCATTTTTTAAAATTATATTTTTTACTATTACTAGTACCTTTAACTATCACTTTTATTTATCATAAAAAATTACCTGTTTTTTTTATTTATTTGCAAATGCAACTGATCAAATTATCTTCTTTTTTTCATTGACATTATCTTACATTTTAAATACACTTTTTTCTTACCTGTCAAACAACACCATCCAAGCGCACCCTAACTGATGTCTGAATTTGTGTTCATATGCGATGAGAGTTCCTTTTAAGCTCGTTCGGGAAGATGGCCAAGGTATAATGTCAGCAAGTGCGATATCAACACCCCCAAAGACACAGTGGAATTCTAAAGCATAACTGGAGTAGCGATGAAGAGTTTGCCGATCTCTTCAACAAGATGGAGAGAGGGCTTATGAAGGATGAAGGTTATCTTGATCAGCTATACAGGGATGTGAAAGAATATTGTGGAATTAATTGGCACATCTGGCAAGCGAATCTCGTGCCAAATTATTTCGCTAAACATTTCAAAGGCTTTCCAACGGGTTGAATTAATTCCACAGGACCCCCTTACAGTGTGAACCATCTAGTGCGACAACCGCCCTGCCCATCTTTCGCAATCTGGCCGCGCTAAATGCAAATTGCATGATTTTTTTAAATTATATTTCCTTTAAACATCAATTTATATTTATATATTATGAGCAATTTATAAAATTAATTAAAATATAAATATTGGTATTTCTACAATAAAGTTAGACAAAATCTATTCTTACCTATGGAAATAATTAATGTTTATGATTTTTTGTGGAGGATTTAAATTTAAAAAAGGTTGACATATGGTCTAAACTGTATGAAAATGGAGGCCATATATTTTATTAGTAAAATTTAAATTATTTATAATCCTATGCATCGAATTCAATATTATTTAAACAAACATCAATGGCATTAATAGCATTTAATGATATTTAATAGCAATTAATGAACTTTGGGCTAAATTTAAATTAGGCCCAAATATATATATATATATAACGTATTTAAGGTAATTCTAATAACTAAAATCTATTTTTAATAAAATATTTTATCACAATATGCATTTAAAAATAATTATATATAATATTTACACATATTAGTTGACAAAAATAATATTTAAGTCTTTTTAATAATGTCTAATGGTGTTTAATAGGCTTTAACGCCGTCTAATGGAATCTAATGAGAGCTAATGAGGTCTAATGACGTTTAATTGCATCTAATGATATCTAACAGGTTTTTTTTATCATACTTTAACGAGCTTTAACAGGCCCATCTAACGGGATTTAACGGAAATTAATAGCTTTAATAGTATTTAATGACGTTTAATGGACTCTAAGCCCATTCAAACTGGGCCCAAATAAACATAAAATTTATTTAAGTCAATTCTAATGACTAAAATTTATATTTAATATAATATTTTTTATAATATTTATTTATAATTAATTATACATAATATTTACCAATATTAGTTGACAAAAATGACATTTGAGACTTTTTAATAATATCTAATGGTGTTTAATGGGCTTTAATGTCGTTTAACGTGAGTTAACATGATCTAATGGAATCTAACAAAAGTTAATGAGGTTTAACGACATTTAATAACATTTAATGATGTCTAATTGTATCTAATGGCGTCTAACAACATGTTTACTGACGTTTAATGGCGTCTAATAGCATTTAACGAGGTCTAACTTTGAATAATTTTTAGGCTCATTTGAGATTTTCAGCTCACCTTTATTACAAAAAACCCAGTTAACTATGTCTAACAACATCTAACATGGTCTAACTCTGAGTAATTTTCAAGCCCGTTTGATAGTTGCGGCCCACCAATATTCCAGGATTTAAAATAATGCTTTTAAAAATAAAAATAGGATTTGGGCTGAGTTGAAGTTTTAAGAAATTTGATTAAAATCGGATTAGCATCAACCAATTGCAACCCAATCCAATTTACATCATCCCATTTCATCTGAGTCCTAATTTCTAGTCCCCCATTATTACAGCCAATCTATCTAGCCTAATTCTTGGGTATAAAGATGCTTTTCTAATGGCACACTTGTTTATTTATTCCCATTGATTCTAACGGACAGTTTTGTCTTTGCAATCTTCCTTTATGCACACTTGTTTATTTGGTCCCATGGATGCTAATGGACAGTTTTGTCTTTGTAGTCTTCCTTTGCTTCTCTCTCACTCTTGGCGTTCATTGGGCAAGTTAGCAAACTTCACAGAATTTGATTCAACACTAATATACTCCCAAAAAAGATTGGAGTTAGCAGCTGCAAAGCAAGTAGTTAGTGTTTACAAGGGTCAATCGCCAGGTTATGATAATAATGATAAGAGAAAGCTTGAGCTATCCATTTAAGGCCCGTGACATCCCTTTAACCTCTCCTTTAGTCTGTGTCACATCACCTCATGTTAGTGCCCAAGGTTGCTAAGGTTGCTATGATGCCAAATTTCATGAAGGTATAGATCTAAATGCAGAGCTAGGTCCCAGAAGTCTATTTAGCACATAACTAATGTAGGACTTATGCAACTTTTGATAGTAAAGTGTGGTAGATACCTTATTTTGGGTAGACCAACATAAGCAGTGGATGACAAAACCAACAAAACGAATATTCTGTAGTGGGCCTCATCTTATCAAGATTGAGGATTTTGTTACTGAAAATATACTTGTGAGTTCACTTACCATTGCATGTGAAAACCGCAAGAAGGGACACCAACACGAAGATGGAGGATCCCATGTTTACTAATGTTACAATTTGGTATCTAAGACTTTCAACTAAGCTGTATTTTTATAGAGGGGAGGTAATACAATAGAAAATCTCGTTCCTATGCCAACCGTCGTAACAACCGGCATAAAAGCACACAAAACTTGCATCACGCACAACAACTTAGTACATTCTAATTAATAATGTTTCCCAACCATGTGAAAAATTCAGATGGACAATATAGCTTTCACTTGTTTAATGAAATCCAGGACGATGAAAGGGAGTCGACCATGAATGCTTTGGGAAGCCCTCTCAAATCCCCACCATTTCCTTCAGTTCTCAGCTGAGAATACATAATCATATTTGATCCAAACTAATCTAAAATATGGTGTAGCTCCTCATCTATATTAATGGAGAAAACATTTTAAATGAAATACATGTCTAGCTGGCTAGTTGCTCTTTTATGGGTTGTTTAATTATATTTTCTTAAGATTTGTTATTAGTATGGCTTACATGACAGGTGCTGAAAAAAGACAGCAACAATTAATATCCATTGAACATGAACTCCTTTTAATGACTAAAGCTTCCCATCCATTAGCGCATAAATTTTATTAGACTCATTACATACATTTCAAGAGGGTGAAGGTATTCCCAGATTCCAAATGCCATGCACAACTTTTGAAATATACACCCAATGCCATTCAATTTTCATGTACATGAAAGAATTGCCTAGAAAAAAGTCTTTCTTATTAGTGGAAAAATTACATCAGAATTTTGCAAACATAAATCAAAAGGTTGCATGATGATGAAAGAATTACGTTAGAATGTTGATCATTTTGATCTTTCAAGCACAACAAGCAAGAAGTTCTTGTAGTTCCCACTTTGATTTTGTTGGCAAAAGGAACACCATAGAGTTTTTGGTATACTTCTTTAATAGTAGCAGCTTTCTGTACAGTAAATTAAAAAAGCTTGAATATGAAGTTTCCTCCTTACATAACAATCTTCAGCAGCCATTTGACCTTGATCTGAAGAATCAGGATTGCTAGAGAAGTAATATTCTTCCAATTTTTTCTTCTCTCTCAAATATCAATTTATAAACTGGACAAAGCTATAAACTACTGTTGTTTCTCCTATGATTGAAACATTGATGAATAGTCATGATCATTAATCATACCACCCCAATTCATACATTGGGCTAAAATCTTCAAATGTGTGCGTATATATAAAGAACAACAATGTATGTAGTCCATTGTAGATAAAGTTAGCATCCCTAAAATTGGCTATACCAGCGGACCAAGAGAATCTAAGTGGTGGCCTTGAAGCAAAAAAACTAATGGTGCTAGGCTTGAGACTTACCTTCTTGGTGCGTCAGGTAATTCACCCTATTTACTAATTTTATTTGGCAGTTTCCTTTGTGTGGCACAACCCATTGCACCTCTCATGACATCCTTCATCTTTCCAAATTAAAAACCTGTGCAATCCACTACAGTCCTTCTAGCACCCAAAATTGCAACCATTGCTTGCCCACCTTTCTTTTCCACATAATTCATAGCCCTGTGGTTGGCATCCATCATTACATCCTTTCCTTATTGCCCTTTTTCCACAAGGTAGTCCTTGGATCCTGTTCAGCCCTCTGTTGTGTCATGTGCAGCAATCTCATATACCTATCAAGGTAATCTATGGAAGCATTGCCATCCCATATATGAACCCCTTTTCTTGTAAAACCTGTTCAAGGAAATACCATTAGATGCAAAAAATACATATATATATATATAAATGTTGTAAGTTGAATATTTTCTAACAGAAAAAGAAGGAAATTAATAACGAGATAGTTTCCAATGGTTTATTAAGCTTCCATCAAACACCTTTATTACAAGTAACGTGGTACATATGATAAGAAAAACCTCATCTCCATTCAGGTATCAGAAAGACATTAAAAATAAAAAAATAAAATAAAACAATTACTTCCATTGTTTTTAGAGATGAGCAACAAAGCTGATTCAGTCATAAACACCCAACCATAGTTGGGTGCTTAGCAAATTGTTTCATGAATATTATCATCAGGATATACTTATAAAAAGATGAGGACTTCTTGATCTACTGGCATACTATAGGAAGCCATTGACATGTTGATATGCAGGCTTACTCAAAAAGATGAAATGGACAGTATTTCTAAGCCCAAACAAGTTAGAACATCCAAGAAAGACCCACATTACATATCTACATTACAAAAAAAATTAACTAGGCAGAAGCAAAATACATGTAACTCAACATGTAACATCAAGAACATTCAAGGAAGACCCATATTACATATCTGGATTACAAAAAATGTGTTGAGGCATGAAGAATTGGAGCAGTGGCCAATGGCAAGAAGACTATAGTAGAGGCGTTGGCTGACAACATAGAGTATGCAACGCCGGCAACGAACACTGATGGTTTTTCACCAGAGGAAGGGGAGAAAGTTTATGACGCCTAGGTCGCGCAGATAATAGCTACTACCTGGTTATACTACCTAATTGCATAGTTGAAGGCCAATGTTGGAAAACGCTGAAAC
The DNA here is from genome assembly GCA_036873735.1 of Pouteria campechiana. Lineage (NCBI taxonomy): Eukaryota > Viridiplantae > Streptophyta > Magnoliopsida > Ericales > Sapotaceae > Pouteria > Pouteria campechiana. Next base: position 9,393 of record JAYJMB010033686.1, read on the forward strand.
TTGTTAGCTGAAAGCAGTAAAAGCAGCTAACGTGGGATGATACGGCTAGCTCAAGGCAGTGTTGGAGAATAGAAAATCAAAATAAAATAAACTGAATTTTGCATATGCTCCACACTGTCCACATGGGTTCAACAGCCATGACCAGCCTAAAACACCAGTTAATGGAAAATATTTGAAGAGATATTATTCTTAAAAGATATTGTTCCAAGGAGTTTCAGCATTCAAGAGTTTGCAAGGCAAAATAGAAAAGCTATAGAGCATTGAAGTCCAAATTGTTAAGCTTGTTGGTGACCGGCCCTTCAACTAATCAATAAACAAAGAGTAGGTAGCTAACTGCTTTTGGGCAGCATCATCCATCATTTGGAGGCACTCAAGTGAATGCTCTATCTTGGCAATGGAGCTCTGAGAAGCCTTCACTTTGTTGGAAGTGATGACAAGAGAGCGGCGTTGAGTAATGAGGTTGACTAAAAGAGAGGAAAGAGTGTACTTGTGATTTGCCAAGTCGACACTCAACTTTTGATTAGGGGTGTGCATGGGCTCGGGAACCGAACCCTAATTTAGCTAGGGTTGGGCTATAAAATCCTTTAAAAAATTAAACTCAGGTTGAGCCCGACCCAAACCCAATAGAGTAGTGGTTTAGTCCAGGTGCAGGGTTCGGGTACTTGAACAAAACCCAAACTTGGTGCCAATTAAAAAATAATAATAAATAAATGCCTAAGTAGGCATTTCGACTATAGCCTGATGCCCTATCTGCTTGTCCCACACCCCCCTCTTCTCTCCCGTTCTTCACACAGCATACCCTAATCTACCGATTTTGCCTTCTTCTCTCTCGTTCTTCTCTCCTATTTTAGACACCGGCCATCCAGTGGAGCGCCTGGAGGCATCATCGGCGGACGACGCCGACCTCTTTTCAACTTTCCTGTTCTCTCTGCTCGACCATTCTCTTCTCTCCGGCTCCCGTTCCCCTTTCTCTCTCGCAGCCCCATTCCCATTTTCAACACTGGCCATTGACCTCATCGGCGAATGGCTGATGAGCTGTGCTGACGTTTTCCCCTTTCCCATGCTCTTCGGCTCTCAATTTTTTATTTCCCTCTTCTTCTTTCTGCTTTAAATCACCGGAGTGGAGGGCTGAGTGCATCATCAGCGGATGGCTGCTGAAGGCGAGGTTAGGTAACGCACTAACCCATCTCTTCCCATCCCTGTCTCTCTCTCCGTCAATTTTGTCCCTTCCATGTTCCTAGAGCAGATTTTGTTTTCCATCAAAGCTGGAAAGAAGCTCACCTCAGTCACTCTCCTTCTTTACTCTCTTTTTTTTTTCTTGCTTCGTTGGTGCATTTCTATGATCTTGATATTTTGAGTTGATTAGAGAATGATGGGAGTGAATCTTTTGAGAATCGAGTTGGTTGTTGTTAATGAGTTGGTTCCAACTCAAACATCATGTAATTATAAGTTAGAGTTAGTTGATTTTTAGTGAATTGTCAATAATATTTTGAATGGCATCAAGATTTTTAAAAATCTTATGGTATTGATGCAGTAATATTGTTCTGTTATTTTCCCATGAAAGTGTGCAAGATCTTTAAAACATGGTAGATATTTATTAGAGTGCTTGGCATGTTGTGAATGGATGACCCAGCTTGCCATTGGGAGCATTGGTCTTAATAGTGGATTGAAGTTCCACCATCTTTATGCTTTGTTTGCATCTTCATCGAATAATTACCTTCAATTAGACTGGGATCCAACTATGCTCTTGTGAAACATAACTACTGCAATCTAAAATCATTTGTACATGCAAAGTTGTAGGCTATCAATTTTCTATTTAAAGTGGGTAATCATAGCCCCATTTATTGTTTAATTGATGCTTTAGAATTATGATGTCTATTAATATGCATTATAGTGTTGTATTAACTTGTACAGTTTATTTGTATTAATTATGATGTCTTTAGAATTGCATAAACATGTTTTAGATGGTTATTTATATTTTTTTAACTTGTAAAATTTATTTGTTATTAGGAAATATGGAAGAAGATATTGTGGTTTCAAATTCTCCTATCCCAATGAGCAATTTTGAGTGTGAGCCAATGTCTAATTTTGAGTTTGAGTCATCATCCAAATGATTAAAGTCACAATTGAAGTCTGGGTGTGGGAACATATGGAAAAATTACCTAGATTGGCAGTAGAAAAAGATGATTGTGCTGGATGTAATTTCTATAAAGCAAAGTTGAAGTGCAATACCAAAAATGGTACCAGCGGCCTTAAAAAGCATTTAAACAATTATGCTAAAAATAACACTAGAGGAGGAGAGAAGCAACAATTGTTGAGCTTTTCCATTTCCACAAAAGGCCAAGGTAGTCAATCTAATGATGGAAAAGAGTTATCCACTTAGAAATTTGATCAACAAAGATCTAGAAAAGACCTTGCAAGATATGTAATTATTGATGAGGTGCCTTTTGTGACAATAAAAAAAATAGGATTTCAAAATTTACTTCATGGATTATGCCCAATGTTCAAGATAATTTCTAGGACAGCGGTGATCAAAGATGTGATAGAAATATAAAAAGAAGAAAATAAGAAGTTGGAATAGTTTTTTGTTGAAAATGTTCAAATTGTTTGCTTCACAACAAATTTATGGACTTCCAACCAGAATATGGGATACACGTGTGTAACTACTCATTTTATTGATTAAGAGTGGAAATTGCAAAAAAAAATTATTAGTTTTAATAAGTTAGAGTCTCCACACATTGTGAAGCAATTACACAATCACTTGAAACATGTTTAGTTCAATGGAGTTTACAAAAAGCCTGTTTGACATTGACTATTAACAATGCAAGTGCCAATGATGTTTCTGTACATTATTTAAAAACAATGCTTTCAAGTTATTCAAATTTATTATTGATGAAGACTACTTTCATGTGAGATGTGCTGCACATATTTTAAATCTTATTATGAAAGAAGAATTAGATGAAAAGGTTGAATCCATTGACCATATTTGAAACATTATGAGATATGCAAGGAATTTTCCCTCAAGAAAACAACACTTTGAAAAATGTGCTACTAAGCTAAATATTGATACAACAGCTGGTCTTATCTTGGAATGCCCTACAGGATGGAATTCTACATATCTCATGCTAAAAAGGGCAATAAAATTCAAAAGGTCTTTGTGCGTTTGGATGTAGAGGATAATAGTTTTCAAAAATTGGATCTTCCAACTGTTGTAGATTGGGAAGTTGCATCACTTTATTATGATTTATTAAGAAACTTTTATGATGTTACAATTTATTTATCCAGATCTTTATATGCAACTGCTAATAATTTTTTTTGTTGAGCTTTATAAGATTAAGAAATTGTTGTATGAAATATCAAGCAATTCAACTTTACCCTTTGTGCTATGTCTGTAAGGATGAAGGGAAAATTTGAAAAATATTGGGGTGGGCTTGAAAAGATTAATTTATTATTGATTTTTGCATATGTCCTAGATCCAAGGTACAATATGGCATATGTTGCATTTTGTTATACAAAGCTTTATGGGAATGAAAAGGCAGAGGAACTTATTAAAAAGGTTGATAGTGAATTTAGAAAATTAATTTGAATTTATGAGAAAAGATATTCTTCTGTTGATAATGTTCATAAAGTTAATCAACAAGGTGCAGTGGATGTGGGCCATGTGGCTAGTTCCAAGGTTAAAGCAAGTAATGATTATCAAGAATTTAAAAAGATCACCAAAGTAATGGTTTTGAAAATGGAGGTTGATCGGTATTTGGAAGATGAAATGGAAGATGATTTTTCCAACTTTAGTGTTTTAAGATAGTGGTCTATGATGTCCAAGTACCATATTTTGTTTCAAATGACACGAGATATATTGGCAATTTTTATTACTACGGTTGCATCAGAATCCACATTTAGCACTGGAGGGCAAATTCTTGATGATTGTTGAAGTGCATTAACACCCGATGTCGTAGAAAGTTTAATTGTGCACAAGATTGGTTGCGATTGGAGGGGGGTCAAACAAGAGTGGAATCTGTAGGTAATTTTTATAGTTGTATTTATTTATCATTTCCAAAACAATTGATTTGTTATTCATCTTATTAAATAATGTGTTCTTTACTTTATAGGTGCAAGTTCTAGTATGAAAGCTATCGTTGCTACTAATACTGTCTTAGTTTCTCTATGATGTTATGCTTGAGGTATTAAATTAAATTTCAAGTTATAATAATTAGTTAAACATTATAATATGAAGATGCTAAAGATGTTGTTTTTTATGTTTTTTAGGGAAAGAAAATTCGGTTAAAAGAGCATATTTCTTAAACATGAGTCTATGTTATAAACAATTATCAAGAAATTTTGTGCTTTTAAGTTCTTTTACAATGGTTTCATGTTATTATAATGGTTTGAGTGTTTGACAATAATTTAACATTATAATATGGTTTGATAGACAATATGGAATGGATGCTACTCTAGGGTATTTTTTTCTTTTATTCTTCCTTTTTTATGGATTGTGCTTCAGAATATATCCTTCTTGATTTAAATTTGCTATTAGTTCATTCAAAATTTTTAATATGTTCTTGCTTTTTCCAGTTATTTCCTTTAGTTATCATGACATATGGACTGGTAGGTGGGAGATTAAATTTTGAATATTCAAAACCTTGAAATTTATGGGTATGCTTGTTTCTCTTATCAATCTTTCTAAAATTCTTGAAAGTTTTCATTTGCATCCAATTTACTTATTTTTTTCATTATCCTATTTATGATAATTGTTTTCTACACATCATTGCTGTACTTGCATCTTACATCCCAACTTCTCGCAATATGCCAAATTGATACATGTTCTTTTGTGATCTAAATTTAGCATTTCTAAATGTGATTTTGTTTCCTTCAATGTGATAGGAGTTGGCACTTGCATCTATTAAAGATGCATTCACTTCATGTGTGCAACAAGGTGCAAATAGGGTTATTGTTAGTCCTTTTTTTCTGTTCCCTAGAAGACATTGGCATCTGGTATGTTGTTCTTGGAGAAAACATTGTGAATATGAAGTTATAATTTCTCCTTCATGAATGTTGATGTAGGAAGAGAAAATTCAGTAAGTGGAAATTGACTATCTTCTATTATTTTATTTTGTTCTAGGATTTTCCATCTTTAGCAGCTGAAGCTGCAAGGGAGCATCTAGGTATCTTATACATTATAATAGCAACACTTGGCCTTCATGAGCTGTTAGTGGTATGATTTTTATGCTCCTTTCTATGCAATGCCAATCAATTGTTGCATATCATTGTTAATAGCAAGATTGTTCAACATAAGTTAGAAGAATTAGGAGCCTGGACTATCCATATGACTACCTTTACATTCTGGAATCTGGAAAGGCAGCCTGAGTGCATTTACGATATTTCCAAATGCATCATCTAGAAGTTCATGCATAAGCAAATGATTGATACATACACAGAAGCAATGGTAATAAAATTTAATAAAGTTAATAATTTACAGTAGCAATCACAATAAAATCTACTATAAATCAATTTGGAACTCTTTCCATGCATTATTTACCTAGTTTTTTTAGTGGCTTTTTACTAAAAAGTTTGAGTGTGAGGTAATGTTAGAAGGTAGAGGATGACATGTCAGAAGGTAATTGGCTTTTTACTATTGCATTCATGCCTTTATGGTGTGTTTGAATTTCATGTAACCTTCTATAAGCCTTTGCTATCAAAGTCTAACATCATTTCTGTGGATAGTGAGCTAAGCCATTGAGATGAAGACTTATAAATTTTAGATTATGTTGCGGAATACACCATGTTTTATAGTAAACTTAAAGGTGTATAATGCATTTGTGATGCTTTTTGACTATAAAGGAGCTTCTATAGATCTTTAATGTGACACTAGATTCATTTTCCCATTTGAAGTAGCTTATGCTACTTACAATTGATGTGGCTTTTCCCTTTTATGTTCTTAACTTCGAACAGATGTATCTCCTCTCCGATCCTTGTTCATTTTTGCTTTTCAGGTGGTAGAAGCATTTAAAATATTAACATCTGATGAGAAGGTGAAGGCTATCTTGGCCAACATTTTTAGAGGGATTATGAAATGCGATGTGATAGTTAGTGGGATTGTAAATGCAGTCAAATAGGTAGATGACCTTATAATATCAGTTCTGTGTGATTTGCTGTGAGTGTGATTGTATGTTTTTTCAATTTTTTGGTTTCTTCCTCTTCAAGAAATTATCCTTCAATTTGGGGGAATGGGGATTTCTATTTATATACTAAAAATACAGTCCTGGGATTGTTGACTAAAAATACAACATAGTTTACTTATTTTTTGTTTTCAAATTTCTTAATTGAAGCTTGCTGCTACTCTTGATAGCTTTGGTCAATTTTCATAAGCGTTTATATGATATTTCAATTCAGTAACATGCATGAAGTATTTTCTTTAAATAATCTTGTCATTAGTCAGAATAGAAAAGGTCCCTGCCATCTTTTTTATTATTATGGATCAGAAAGTGGTTGACAAAACTCAGATTTTCTACATTTTCCCCCCATAAAATTGCTAGTTTTACCTCAAGAGTGCTTCAAAAGTGTGTGTATTTATAACCCAAAACTGAATTAAACTGTAAGAGTTAGGGTAAGGGTTGGACAAAGGTTTTAAAACTAGGGTAGAGGTTAAGGTTGGACATATATTTTATACATAGGTTTAATTGGGCAGCCTAAACTTGAACCAAACCCGGCCCATGCACACCCCTACTTTTGATATGCCTCCCAGGCTACTACCTTCTCCTCTTCCAACTCTGCCTCTTGCGCAAGCACCTGCTGGATTATGGACTCAAAGGAAGCTACACGCATCTCTTCTTCTTTCTCTTGCAACAGGAGAGAATCAAGCAGCTCCTTCATCTTGGAAAGCTTGGCCTCTTTTCTATCAATGATGAAAAAGGGAATGGTAGGGCCATGGTAGCGAATGGCTGGTGCTGACAGCATCAGAACGGGAGCAGCGAACGACGAGAAGCTACCGATGGCTAGGAAGTCAAACGGCTACAGACAACAATGAACAACGTCGACGATAGGAGAGGCATCGACAAATGACATGAAGACAGTAGTAGTGATCGCCTATAGTCGTTTGCAGATGGGTTCTTCCAGCAACTCCTCAAATTTTTCTGGCTAAAAAATGGGGGCAGCAATTTCGTTAGCTGCGGCGGTGGCGAGCAGGGGATGGAGATCAGAACCAGTTCCACTAAGCAACAATGAAGTGGTGGTGGCAGCATCGTCGGTGGCAAGGAAGAAGGGTGCAATAGCAACCTTATGTCACATTTTTCGACGACCAGAGGAGGCCATCCGACACGGTGAAGATAGCATTAGAGTCAGGAAAATGGCGCCAATTTTTTGGTCGACAGAGATCACCCGACAGCTAGTGGCAGCACAAGAGACAGCGATAGCTTATGACCAACTTTGATGGGTTTTTCAATGTTCCTTTAGATTTTTTGGTGAACAAAATTTAGAATCTAGTGTGACAAGGAGTTGTTGGGAATTGGTCTGCTGGTGGAGACATTCTGGTAGGAGAAAATCCAACATCCGACGGTCGGACAGTGGTGGTGTAAAGGATAGCAGTAGCCTATAGTTGATGCTGATAGGTTTTTGGGAGTTAAAAATAGAGGTTAATTGGGTGATCAACGATGACATACGCAAAAGTCGCAGAACAAAAAATTAGCTTCTCTCTCTCTCTCTGTCAGAATCGGAGCATCAATGGTCTCCAGCGACGAGACGGCAAATCGCCAGAGTGGCAGTGACGGTTGCTAGTTTGGTAGTAAGGACGATGTTCCATTTGTAAAGATAATGCATTCTCCAACAGTGATCCAAGATGACAAAGATGGTTATAGCCTTATTCTTCGGTCAGATGGAATTTGCCCCTGGCGTGAACTACATGTTGGTTATGCAGTCAATGTCTTCAGCTTGCGATGACATGCTACATAAGTGGGACGAGCTGACATGCCGTGGGAGAGATAAGCAAGCGCAATCAAGAAAAATGGAAGGCATTATTTGCCGATGTGTCGTGCAACCAAAGAGAAGAAAGGTCCAGCAGAAGTGTTCGGTAAACTATTTCGATGAAGGCGTTTTGCTTAGGTGAAATAAGCTTCTCCATGCTGATGCTGATGTGCTGTGCAGACGAGGCCTAGTGATGTGGCATGAAGTCAAGGTAGTGTTTGAACCGCATAGTCCAGAAGTCGTTTTCATCACTATCAACATGCCTCGCAGTTAAGGTTCGGTAGCAAGCTACCCTAACCATGCTATATTAGAAGAATTTGATTACAAACAAGAGAAATAGAATGGTGTGACATGTTGTGCAAGAAGTTTCGAAATAGAATGGGGTGACATGCCATGCAGGCAGTTCCCTATCCGTGCGACCAACAAAATGTAGTCGATGCAATTGGACCCATGGCATGATATAGTGCACAGTTAAGCGACCATTTACAATTGCATTTCCAGGTGATTGGGCTCGGGAGACAATGACATGATGTAGCCATTCTGGAAAATCTCCTTGTGTAGAAAACTTGATTGGTGACATGCCGTGGAGGGAGATGGGCATAATTTTTATTGCTGAAATGCCATGAAAGTAAGCATTAAGAGGGCCCATTTTAAAAGCATAGCCAAAAAATAAACACATACATGTGATGTTACCTTTTCAAAAGTTGACATTTTGGTATATTTGAAAAAGGAGAAGTGGCACCCCATAGCCTGCATTAGGTGGTGTTATAAATTTTGAATCGACACGCATGCTTACAGTCTATAGGGTCTATTGGATAACCTATTAATTCACATCTACGCTAATTAAGAGGTAAGGAAGCACGATGCTTGATCCCATAGCCAATGATTTCAAGTACCGTTATCAAAGAAGAAAATTTGTGAAGAGGAGCGGATAGATTCTATAAATACCCCTCCCATTTCTTCTTAGGTGGAGAGTTTTTGGAGACAAAGATTTTTGGTGTTGGAGTTATGAAGATTCTTCAAGAGGTAGGTGCTTCCATTGACGCTAGTGGCCTTTGGCCACTAGTAATTTCTCTAGTACCTAAAGGCACTTGCCGTAATCCCACCATGGTACGCATGTGTGTCCCACTCATACCATGGTAATAGTGGATCCCATATGATTAGCGGACAATGTGATAATGTTTAATTAGATATTTAAAATACATTAAACCCTATTTAAACACTAATTAAACTCCATAAATGACAGAGTTACCTTGTAAATGCCCCATAAATCAGAAGCTACTGACATTATCTTAAATCAATTAATAACTTTAACTCTAATTATTATCATTAGTGTTAATGATGATTAGGCTTAATTAACTCAAAGTGTAATTAGACTTAATTCATGCAACCTAAATCTTCAATCTCTCACAGTAAAACAGCAGAGATTGCCCACTTTCAGTTTTCTATGGGATATTGGAAAACATCACTCATCAACTGCTTCAAAAACCTAAGTCTAGAACCGAGTTAAACCTTAGCAAACATTATTCACCAACTCATTCAAAAGCCTAAGTCTAGGACCAAGTCATTGAGTCATGATTCACCGAGTCAAATCTTAGCAAATGCTATTCACCAACTCATTCAAAAGCTTAAGTCTAAGACCAAGTCACTAAGTCATGACTCACCGAGTCAAACCTTAGTAAATACTATTTACCAACTCATTCAAAAGCCTAAGTCCAAGATCGAGTCACTGGGTTATGACTTACCGAGTCAAACCTTAGAAAAACCACTTCAAATGACTTAAACTCAATTAATCTGACACATTCTTAAGCTTCTCATGGGCAATGAGAGAAATCTATACCAAACCTAAGTCATCTATTTTCTTCTAGTCTCTTTCAAGTTTAAATACAATAGAGATCACTGGGTCATGAGTCCTTCTGTGATATACTAATCGGGTCACAAATCACCTACTATCTCTATGGTTTCTTACAATCTAAATAATAGAAATCACCCGGTCTTGATTTCAATCGGGATAAACTAATTGGATTAAAACACTCATTCTTTAGGTTGACCCAATGTCTAGCAACTTAATTTAGAGCCATGTCATCCTATCCACCCATTGACTTGAGGCGATCTCCTAAATGTCAAGTCATTTCAATGTACTTGGTGATTCCAAAGATAACACATTTATTTTGAGAGAGTATGTGTTCTATTTTTGGGTCTTTAAGATGCATTGCACTTTTTCTTTCAATCAAGAATTTTCTCCCATTATGGAGATGTAATTAGGACTAATTATGGTCTGGGATATGAACATATAATTTTTCTAATGTACACAGCAAGTGTAATCTATTGAGGACAATCAATAAAAATGGAAATTGTCTAACTTATTATGACAAATCTTCATGTTGTGTCATTATTTTTCTTTCCTCTTTTGGTACTTGATACAAAATATTAACTGCCAGCAACTATGATACATCGTAACTTGCTTTTAACTTCATATTTTTATATAAGCTATTGATGTTATACCTAACCACTAATGCAAGGAAACTTAAACCCAAGAAGGCTATGTATTTTTTCCGGCAGTCTAAATCACCAATGCAAATTCAACCAAGACATATTTCAGATCAAGTAAGCCAATGTTTAAAATAAGTTCCAGAATAAGAAAAGTTAAGTGCATCTATATGTTTCAATCAACTTTTTTGAATCACATTAGATAAAGAAACTCTGATAAAAATATAGAAATTCTACATGTTTCTTGATTATAAAACCTTCAAATTTGTTAAATATTTAGATTTTTTTTACTTTTTTTATTTTTTGCAATTTATTTCAAAAAAAGATGAAATCAAGAGAGGTTTAGATAGTCTAATAGAAGATAAATCTCTACAAAGTAAAAATAAGCTAGTGTGTCTACACATTCCATTCACAACATTTTGAGAAGGAAAAATAAAAATAAAACAAGGACCAAGTTTTTAACAATATATGGCAGTATGATTATGCCTAATAATTCCCAAGAAGCATCAACCAATGAAACATGAATAATGATTTTTTAACAGCCAAGCAAAATGAAAATCATAGTAAATGAGCCACAAACCTTAGAGTAAACTGTGTGATTAAGGGCAAAAAATTAGATCAACTTATCCTTGTATGCAACTGGATTAGGGAAAACGAAGGCTTCTATAAATTTTAATATCAGTTTATTTTTACTCCTAACACCCTGCAGAAAATATTTGTATACTTGACAGAGTTTTCTATAAAAGCACCAACAAGGGACACAAAATAAGGAAACAAGCATGAATAGGTACAAATTTTAAGTAACTACCTAATGAGAAAGCACGATATCCACCACCTTTAAGAGATACTTCTTATATGAGAGTCGCAATCACTCAATTACATTAGCCTACCAGAAAATAATAATTATAAGTAAGTCTAGATCAATATGAACACAACTATTCAAAAATATTAATAGAAACTTAGAAGGAAACTTTGAGTAGCAAAAAACAAAAGCTACTTAGGCTAGAGAAATAATAAGAAGTCCCCAAGATAATGGGTTTTTGTGCAAGCTTTTAGTATATCTTTCATTGGATTAAATTTGGACTCAGTTAAATTTGGGCTCAATGAGAAGAAGCATAACTAATTCAAATTCCTTTCACATAGCCATTTATTTATGTTTTTTTTTTCTTTTTCGAGGATCTAGACATTTGTTTATAAGGAAGAAGATTCAACATATGAATCTAATGACAAGCTAATAACCAGTTCAGTATTATGGAAAAAAACTATAAGAAAGAACTAATGAAGACTGTGAATATATAATCTTAAGAAATAGGAAGGACCTGAATTTTATCACTGACCAACTCTTCAACAGATAGATATTCCTCAAAAAGGGATTGCGCAATAATGCGGGCATGACTTTATCTTCCACCCTCATATGACTTCACTAGACTCATCAAGGGCTCCACAAGCCTTTTGTGTGTAGCTCTGTCCTTACTAGGACAGGATGAGAGATGTGCCTAAGGCAAAGTCTCGAGTTAGAACTAAAGGAAAAAACATGCAAGAAGGAATTAAGAAACATTTTCAAGAAGCTACTGACCTCAAGAACTCCTCTCAATATTTTGGCTGGGAAATCAATATTTTTCAAAGAGTTTAAGACCATTTCATTTTTCTTGAATTTCACATCCAGCTAATATTTATAAGAAATAAATGATGTCATCTTAGATCTAAAATCAACAAAAAGTGGGCAAAAACCCAATAGTTAAATGTCATAAGATATGTTTGAAGAAAACCTCATTTTTCAAATCCTTCATAAGGCATGTTGCTAATACACCCATGCACTCTTGCCATCATATGTAGATGCTTGTACATAAAGATGTAACCGGTAAGGGAATTTTGGGATGAAAAGGGTATCCATCTTACGTGCTCCAGCTTGGGGACTGGAAGCGTGGCTGGTAACTGAGATTCTGCCGACAATGAGAATGTAGGGGAAAAGGAAGCCCAATACCTACTAAACCTGATGTTGCATGCCACCAGTATCAGTTGTTTGGACGATAACTCAAAATCATCGAATTCCTCCGATGGGTTTTCCCAATATATTTTGAAGTTCAAAATGGGGATAAAAAAATGAGAGGAAAATTAATACCTTGCAACTGCCACTATACTCTAGCCACAACTTCTGTTACCTGTCAAAAATGTTAACAATGAAAAAGTCGACGGTGGAAACCAGCCCCTTTTTGATGCCAAACTGGAGGTATTGAGAGAGAGAGAGAGAGGGAGAGAGAGTAATTGATGGGGTTGTGGAAGCTAAGCTCTTGAGGGCTGATGGAGGAAGAAGGTCGAATTGATCCTCAGATGGGTCAAGGTCGAACATGAAGAATGACATGATTTCAATGCAAGGGGAAACAATAGAGACAAAGGGTGGGAATGGGATTTTCAGGCTTTGTCAAGTGAGGAAAGGAGGGTGAGAATGAGATTTTTAGGCTTCGTCGGGTAAGGGAAGGAGGGGGGAATGGGGAAAGTTACTCGCAATACGGAACACGAGTTCAGATGAAAGAGGCGCACTCAAATGGGCATGGGAAGAAGATGTCTCTATAGTGCATGGCTAAAAATTTTTTCTTCTATGTCTTCTATTTCATTTGACATTGACAAGCTCAATTCCTTTAGTGCATTTCTCCACACATGAATATCCTTCTCCTTTCGTAGAGCCCCACCAACAACATAAGGCCACAACAGCTTGCAAGCTCTACTTCTCTGGTAGATTGGAAGGAATTGTCTGGTAATCTTGAGATTGGAAGACGAGGCTCATGCAGAAAAGGCATTCAGCAGAAGCGCAATTAGGGCAAGCCAAAAGGGACGTGCGTGAATGAATTAATTGCAAAAGATTGGGAGATGAGGGCTCATGAAGAAAGGGTGCTCTTCTCAAAGACATGAAGATGAAAGAAGAAGTTGTCTAGTAAGATTGGGGGATGGGAGGCTTGCAAGGAAAGGGCATTTTCTCTGTAAGGGGGATGAGGAAGCACAGTTTCTCTATGAGAGGGATCAAGAAGCATAGTTAGGGTAGGCCGAAAGGGCTTGGGATTAGTTTGGTGACACAACCCCTCTGCCACTCTACTCGCAACTAAGGTGGACAATATGCCCTTTAACCGATTGACTGAAAATCTATCGCATGATGGATTATCAATGGTGTGGATGCAAGTTCTATTTTAATTAAAATACAATCCATTCTATTGGATCCAACCCCTTGAAATATTGGATGGAATGAATTTGATTGGATTCGAGTCCAAAGAAATGAAAATAATGTTAACAATACCGAGATTATAATGTACCTCAACCTAACTTAACATAAAAGAGATTATAATGTAGATAAAATGAATTGATGAATGCGATACTTTTTTATAAAGTTGAATTATTGATATTAAAAAGGTAAGATAATGATTGAAAAAAATTAAGATAATAAATATTTTAGTTCTTTGTAAAGATCCATTGCCAAGCTCTTTTCTAAGCATAAAAAAAGCATAATATCGTACAATTTTGTTTTAGTTAGAATACCAAATATGGAGAAAGTAATAGATCAAGGAATTGACCAAAATTGACAGGACATTGTCAAAATTGTGGATTCCATGGAAAGAAGGCTCCCAACGTCGGTAGGAATTGAACAACCATGCATCATCTTCCGAGTTCCAAAGGCAATTCGCCAAGAGGATGAGAATTTGTATGAACCCTAGATAGTCTCCATAGGCCCTTACCACTATGAAAAAGAAAGGCTAAAGCCCATGGAAGGACAAAAGTTGAAACATTTGCAATCGATCCTTGCTCAAAATCTAAACGCCGGATTGGAGGATTACATAAAAGGTGATGGAGCAGTTGAAGGAGCAGGCAAGAAATTGCTACTAGGGAAGCATCAGCCTCGAGAGAAATGAATTTGTGGAGATGTTATTGCTCGATATATGCCTTGTTGTTGAAACATTTCTACACTGTAATGGATGCTTGACACCAGTTGAAGACATAACCTACATTGATAAAAGCTACTAACTTCCACACTTCATGGTCTATGACGTACTTCTTCTAGAGAACCAACTCCCATTATTCATCTTAGAACGCATATTTCATCTTGTAATGCATTTTGGAGTAATCACTGCAAGGGCAAACCTTGACCCCACTGTAATGGTAGACCTCATCGTACATGACTTCCCTAATTGGCAATCCATAAAATTCAATGATGATGCAAAACAGAAAAGTACCTACCATCATTTTCTTGATTTATTCCATCATCATTGCTTGCCAACTCCAAAATCTAATATAGGTTGTCCATCTGTAAATTTGAGATTAGTAAGATTTAAGGAACAATTTACCTTCATGTCACTCATGTGTGTAATCAACTTCAAAGGAGTTGATGAGAAGACAGCCATTTATAATACCTATAGCGAAAGGGCTATGAGCTATTGGAGTCAAATTTAGGAAGTAGAAAGAGTAAGGTGGTTTCTTCAACATAGAATTCCATGAAAACGAAGTAATCAAAATACCGTATGTTTTATTTGGCAAGAGAGATTTACACCATTAAGAATCTCATAGCCTTTGAGCAATGATACAATCGAAAGGACTTTGGATTCTTCATCGCTTATTCATTTTTCATGGATCAAATAATCAATACCCCCCAAAGATGTACAGATACTCCATCATAATGGAATTCTGGAGCATAGCTCACGTAGTGATGAAGACTTCGCAATTCACGAAAAAATGAAAGTCAACAAAAGTAACTAGAAGACAACATCATTAAATGACCAAATCGCAACTTCCTCTTGAAACGTGAAGAAACTGCTAATGCAGAAAGGCAGCGCTGAAATGCTGAAAACTGCAGTGCTGAAAGCAAAAGCGCTAAAAAGGCATTTAATGGAGGTGAATGGGAATGCAAGATCGAGCTTATAAAATAAGCTCATTCAAGTAGTTTTGGAATTAGTTTTCTTTTTCAACATCCTTCCCAAATGATAACCTTTCTACTAGTTTTTAGTTTATTTTTTCCTTTGTAAAGAGTGTTAAATGAGAGTATAAGTTGTGTGTTATCCACCTTTGAATGAAACTATTGTAATCCATTATTTTTCATAGTGGAAGGTTCTAGAGTGGCCCTGTAGATGTAGGAAGTATATTGGACCATGTAAAATTCTCGTGTCTCTATCTTATTTTATTATTGCCTCTTTATTATCTTTCATTTGTTTTTTAGTTGGAAAATTATTTGGGCCTGTGATATATATATATATATATATCAACTGGCTATATTTAACCTATTTATCTCATCAAAGTGGTGTCAAAACTAGGTTAATCAAATGGAGGAGACATGCAACATGATTAAGCTGACCGCATTCAATTATGCAATATGAGGCCAAAGACGGAGGATCTTCTCTACATCAAAGATTTATGGAGATTCATTGTAGCTCATGCTCTAATGCCACAAGCTACGATGAATGATACATCTATAACAAGACCAATATCAACATCAACATCAAGAACAGGTCGCAAACCAAAGACCATGTCCGACGGCGAGTGGGAGGTGCTTAACAAAAAGTGTCTACTTAGATTTGATTTTGGATAGACAAAAGTATCTTTCAAAATTTTGCCAATGAACACGATGTATATGTGCTTTGGCAAAAATTGGAGAAAATATATGCAAGGACAACTATATAAAATAAAGCAAATTTGATGCAATGATTGGTGAACCTCAAATATAAGAATGGGACTAGCATATCAGAATACTTAAGTAAGTTCCAAGGCCTAGTAGATTAGTTCAATTCCATAAAAATGATATTAGAAGATGAGTTATAGGCATTGCTACTTTTGAGCTCATTGCCCAAAAGTTTGGACACATTAAATGTGTCAGTAAGCAACTCTGCTCTTGATGGCAAGCTTACTATGAAAATGGTAAAAGACAAGGAGTTAAATGAGGAAACCAAATGAAAAAATGAAGGAATCAACTCAGAGCTAGAGGCATTTGTTGTTGACAAATAAAATAAGTCAAAATGGGTCAAAAGAAACAAAAGTTGAGATTCTCGTAGACAAAGAGGACACTCAAAGCCAACTTTCAGATGAAATGAGGGGAGTCACCACTACGGAAAACTCGGACAATTCATCAAAGATTGCAAGAAGTTGAAGGCAGAACAATCCAAACATCAAGACTAAAGAGGTGGAAATAATAATCAAACAAATGACGCTACAACAGTCGCAGATGAGGTAGTCATCTTCAAGATGACAATCATGTCAATCTTGCAAGCTAAGATTCAACCTGGGTCATTGATTCAGCAGCTTTTTTCCACATCACATCACGAAGAGATTTCTTCTTATCCTATAATGGCGGTGATTTTGGCAATGTGCATATGAAAAATGATGGAGCATCCAACATTATCGATATCAACAATATTTATTTAAAAACTAACACTGGATGCAAGTTATTGCTAAAAATGTGAGGCATGTACTTGATATTCACTTCAACTTGATCTCCATTGAAAAACTCAATGATAACAACTACATCAACCACTTCTGTGAAGGAAAGTGGAAGCTAGCCAAAGGCAACAAGAAAGGATGCCTCTATCTGATAGAAGCAAAACTTTGCAGAAGAGAGGTAAACATAACAAATGAAGAAGTATTGACCGAGTTATGACATAAACGACTAGATTATATGAGTGAGAAGGAACTGAAAATTCTTGCCAGAAAAAAACTAGTACTAGGAATAAAAGGTACACCATACCCACATGTGTTGATTGTAGTACAGGAAAGCAACATAGAGTGGCATTCCGTTACACTGCACCATCTAGATAGGAAAATATTTTTAATTTGATCCACACTGATGTTTGCACGATGTAAACCGGATTACTTGGAGGTGCATTATATTTTGTAACCTTTATTGATGACCACTCTAGAAAAGTATAAGCATTTTTTTTTTGAAAACTAAAGACCAGGTGCAAGAAACCTTCAAGCAATTTCATGAGAAGGTTTAAAGGAAAGCTGACAAAAAATTGAAATGTGTCCACTCAGATAATGGTGGAGAGTATCGAGGAGCATTTGAGGAGTACCGCAAAAGCTTTGGCAACAGACTTAAAAGATCTATGCTAAGGATACCAACACAATGGCATTGAGGAAAGGATGAATACCATCTGTGAAAGAATCAAATGCATGCTTTCCAATGAAAAATTGCCAAGCTCCTTTTGGGGGGAGGTAATGAGAACGACGGTTAATTTGATCAACCTATCACCTTTAATTCCACTCAATGACAATGTATCAGAACAAGTTTGGGCCAAAAATGATGTCTCCTATAGGCATCTAAAGGTGTTTGGTTGTAAAACATTTGTCTGCGTCCCAAGAGATGAAAGAACTAATCTCAAGGGAAATGCAAAGCAGTGCATCTTTGTTGGCTACGCCCATGAAGAATTTGGCTATAGACTCTAGGATCCCATCGGCAAAAATATCATCAGAAGCAAAGACATAGTATTCTTAGAAGATCAAATGATAGAAGATTTTAAGAAGTCTAATGCACATCAACTATCGGATGAGATGCCGGTAACTCTAAAACCAGTCTCTCTACCAACCACTTTTAGAAATGTGAAAGCAGAGGAAGAAGCAACAAATCTAGAATCTAATAACGAAGAAGGTATACCAAAGCAAAATAATGGGGGAGAACACCAAACCTCGATGAAGATGATGCTGATGGCAATCAATTAGAACCAACCATGGATTAAGCTTCACCAGAACCTCAACAAAGGACATCTAGCAGAGCACTAAAACCAAACAGCAAGTACTCCCCTTCTGAATATGTGCTACTCACTGATGGGGGAGAACTAGAAAGCTATCAAGAAGCAATGGATAGTTAGCACAAGGTGAAATGGATGAAAGCCATGCAAGAAGAAATGAAGTCCCTTCAAGATAATGATACTTATGACTTAGTGACATTGCCCCAAGGAAGGAAAACACTTAAAAATAAATATGTGTTCAAACCGAAATCTAGAGAAAGCAACTTACAACCACGATACAAAGCAAAGTTGGTTGTGGGTTCAAGTAGAATAAAGACATCGACTTCGATGAAATATTTTGACCCATGGTAAAAATGTCTTCCATCCAAACTGTTCTCGGATTAGCAGCTCGTATGAACTGGGAGGTTGAACAGTTTGATGTAAAAACTGCATTCTTGTATGGTGATTTGCAAGAGGAGATATACATGAAGCAGCCTGAAGGATTTAAAGTCAAAGAAAAAGAAAAGCTCTTGTGCATGCTGAAGAAGAGCTTATATGGGTTCAAGCAAGCACCAAGGTAGTAGTACAAGAAGTTTGGCTCATTTGTGGTCCAAAATGTATACAAATGAACCACCACAGATTATTGTGTCTACACAAGAGAATTCACTGAAGGTGTTTTTATCATTCTCTTGCTTTATGTTAATGACATACTAATTGTTGGACATGATAATACCAAAATTAGCATACTGAAAAATGAGTTGAGCAATTCCTTTGCAATGAAGGATTTGAGATCCGCAAAGCAGATTCTTGGAATGAGATTATTTTGAGATAGAGAAAACCATAGAATTTGGCTATCTCAAGAATAATACATTAAAAGGGTTCTTGAAAGATTTAATCTGAGCAATGCCAAACCTATAAGCTCTCTACTTGCCAGTAACTTTAAGCTCAGTATTAAACAATGTCCGACAAGTGATAAAGAAAAGACAGAAATGAAAAATGTGCCATATTAATTGGCAGTTGGGAGTTTAATGTATGCAATAATATGTACAAGAACTGATATTACTCATGTAGTTGGTGTAGTCAATCAGTTTCTCTCAAATCTAGGAAAGGAACATTGGGCAACAGTCCAATGGATACTCAAGTATCTAAAAGGTACTTCTTACATATGTTTATATTTTGACAATGGTAAACTAGTGTTAGAAGATTTTACAGATGTAGACTTGGCTAGAGACGTGGATAGTAGAAAATCCACATCTAGGTACCTAATAACTTTTGCAGGGTGTCAATTTCATGGCAATCCCAATTGTAGAAGTGTGTTACCCTATCTACTACAAAAGCAGAATGTATTACAATCAGCTACAAAAGCAGAATATATTGTAATCACAGAAGCATGCAAGGAGATTTTGTGGATGAAGAAATTTCTACAAGAACTTAGACAAAAGCAAGGGAAATATGCCTTACATTATGACAATCAAAGTGTGATTTACCTCAGCAAAAATGCAACTTTTTATTCCAAGTCAAAATACATTGACATTAGGTATCACTGGATATATGATGTGTTAGAAAGGAAGCTTTTACAGATTAAGAAAGTCTACACTGATAACAATAGAGCAGTTATAATAACAAAAGCACTTTCAAGTATAAAACTAAAATTCTGCAAAAATAAAATTGATTTAATATCTCCTCCAAATATGGCATGAGGGGAAGATTTGACAGGCCCCTCCATATTTGGAGGGACATTTATACATTGCTGATAACAATGTCAAAAAGTGTAGTATAGTGAGGAGCACCAAAAGCAACATTAACTCACTAAAAAATGAAAGTTAACAAAAATAGTTGGAAGACAACATTATTAAATGGTCAAATAGAAGCTTCCTCTTAAAATGTGAAGAAGCTGTTAATGTAGAAAGGCGGCACCAAAATGCCAAAAGCTGCAGTGCAGAAAGCAAAGGTGCCGAAAATGCATTTAATGGAGGTGAATGGGAATGCGAGATTGAGCCTATAAAATAAGCTCATCCAAGTAGTTTCAAAATTAGTTTTCCTTTCTCAAAATCCTTCCCAAACGACAGCTTTTCTACTAGTTTTTAGTTTATTTCTTCCTCTGTAAAGGAGTGTTAAACGAGGATATAAGTTATGTGTTATTCACCTTCAAATGAAACTATTGTAATCCATTATTTATCATCGTAAAAGGTTCTAGAGTGGCCCCGTGGACTTAGGAAGTATACCAAACCACATAAAGTTTTCATGTATCTATCTTATTTTATTGTTGCTCTTTATTATCTCTCATTTGTTTTTTAGTTGAGAAATTATTTGGACCCGTGATATATATATATATCAATTGGTTAATGAGCTCATTTTATAGGTTTGATCTCACATTCTCATCCACCTTCATTAAATGCATTTTTGGTGCTGCAACTTTTGGCATTTCGGCGCTGCCTTTTTGCATTGGCAACTTCTTCATGTTTTGTTTCAGGAGGAAGCTGTTGTTGTTTGGCCATTTAATGATGTTGTCTTCCAACTATTTTTGTTGACTTTCATTTTTCAATGAGTTGCTTCTCATTGCACCATACTTTTTGATGTTGTTGTTGGCAATGTATAGATGTCCTTCCAAATATGGAAGGTCCCATCATCTTCAACAAGATGGACAGAGGGCTTGTGCCGGATGAAGGTTATTTTGATCAGGTATATAGGGATCAACGAGTATTGTGAAATCAATTGACACGTCTGGAGAGCGAATCTTGTGCAAAATTATTTCAACACACCACGGGCTATTCTGTCTTTTGCTAGTGCCATCTTTCTTCTGCTCCTCAGCATGATACTGACCTTCTTCTTTATCTTCCCAAATCCTCACCAAAAGTAGTCAAGGCTGTGACTGAATGCCATGCCACAACATTAGGCCTTATTTTCCATTCATTGGTTATGTTTGTCCATAATTTATTCCAGTTGATTGCCCTTTCTTTCAGGCTTTCCTTAGTTTCCTAATAATTGTATTTACTTCTTTCTCATTTATCTCGCAATCAAAAAACAAGTATGTTTCTTGATTTATGAATTTTGGAATAAACGGATTATTGCAATCCTTTCTGTCAAGTGGCGACCTTGCAAATGCCGACGTACTTCATTTTGTTAGGATTTTTTTGTAACTCTATACTAAAGGTAAAATAAAATAATTACAAATACACCAACAATTTTAAAGTATTTACAAACATACCATCGAATTATGAAACTTATTGCATTTGTACCAATGCCATTACAAGCCGTCTAAAAGGCCCAAAATGGTCGTTAAATTCAGGATGTTTAGATTTATTTTAATATATAATTATGTTATATAATATATAATATATGATATGAAATATGTAAAATATACAAAACATATTATATAAATAAATAATAATATCTATATATGTTTTGGATTTAACGGTCATTTTGGGCTGTTTAGATAGCTAGTAATAGCATTGTTATAAATGCAATAAATTTGATAATTCATTAGTACAATTGTAAATATTTTGATATCCTTGGAATATTTGCAATTATTTTATTTAACCATTTTAAAAATTCTTTTTTAATATTTGTTAGGTATTTATCTGATACAACGTGGGTCCTAAGGATAAATTAAAATGATTTCTAAGTCTTGAATAGGTAATCTTAGGGCATGGGTTAGATTCTTGAACGGGGGCAACCTAAATGCTAGATTTACTTGACCGCTAGACAAGTTAGGCCTTCCCAAAGGGATAAAAATAGGTCATGAAATGCCAGTCTTTTGTTGCAACACTTTTTGGGCATATAGGGTTGAGTGGAATGGAACGAAAAATTCCCAATGTAGACATGACTTATTACTTCATATACCAATCTTTTTTATTATTATTACTTATCTTTATAATTATTATATATCTATCTATTTTAATCTTATTTACTTTATTGTTGATATTATTCCTTCATTTTCTATTTCATTCCATGCAACCGAATAACCTCTGAAGTTAAATTAATTCCACAAGGCCTTGTTACTTACAGTGACAACCATTACACCACCTCCCAAGGAGTCCAACTTGTGCTGCAACAGCCCAGGCCACCTTAAAAATCTGGTTTGTTATGGAAGTCCTAATTCCAGTCGTTGCAAAGCTACCGGTTACTTTTGAGTCTTTGGTTTAAAGAGTCCAAACCGTTGGATTCACAAGAACGGGAAGACAGTTAGGATTCAGGAGTTTGTCAGTCCACTTATTTAATAACGTTACATACACCACTGCAATTCTCTGTGGATTTGATAACTGCCATGGGAACAAGGACTCAAGAGATAAAACCTCAGAACTAGTTGGATTATTGGATAAGAATAAAGTATATTTAAGATACATACAGAGACTAACATAAAAGGAGTATGCCACATTTCCCTAATTGAAACATACTATTGACTTAGAAGTTAAGATAAATAGGAAAAACCAGCAGAATCACCTTTGATACATGCAGTGCAAGTACAAAAGCAGAGAGATCGGGCCCGTAAGACCTTTGATACATATGGTGTAAGTACGAATCATCTTGGATGCATAGAGTGTAAGTACAAAAGTAGAGCGATTGGGCCCGTCATTGTTAAAGACGTTGATGGAGAAAATTCTGACTAGGTCCATTAGGCCTGGCCAACGTTAAACCAATCCCACGAGTTAATTATGTGAAATAAATCAGAGTGTGTTTGGTTAACAAAACGTAAAATGATGGAAGACATTAACTAAATAAAATTAAATACACATAGGTAGTAATTGCAAATATAAATAATGACGACGAAAAATTAAGATTGCTATGTTAGTTTATATATCTCTCATCTGTTTATTACTTTTACGAATAAAAATTCATTTGTATTGCAATCCATTGCCAAAGATTCACTACTGCGTCCTCTATTATATTGAACTACACTGTATTTCAACTAAAGTAATACCCACTACACATTATATGCCTTTCTTTTCATTTATTATTTCTATTTTTTTATAATTATTTCTACTTTTTCAATCTTTTTTCTCTATATGTTTTTTTTTTTTTTACTTTTTAATCATTCTCCCTTTTTCTTTCAATCATTCATCTATTCTTTCAAATGTAAATTTAACTATACTTTACTCTTCATTTTATTTTATCTTTTCTATAATACTATCAACTATGCTACCCACCCAACTATACACGCTTAGTCCCTTAGGCCTGTATAGCTCAATTTTGGGTCAGCCAAGCTCTTCGTGCAGCCTTAATGGTGTTGTACAAAGGACTTTGGCCATCGAACTTAAGGATGGAAATCCTCAGCCAAGCTTACGTCGATTTATAATTATAATTGGCGTTGAGCTCGATCTCACTCAGAATCTTGCATATTCAATCATAACCCAGCTCCATTAATCTGACTTTGAATAAACCCAAGCGAAATACATGTTGTAGTCAACCTTTAAAAATGAGCCGATCATATGGTTACCGACTCGGCTCATATTCCGGAGAGTTTTAATACTGGGGAGAGGACAAGCACTGCATTACACTTCTCTGGAAGGTTTCTAGCTATCATATACAATTGGAGTCCCACCATGTCATTTGGCTTTTTCTAAAGCGACAATTTATAGATACGATTAGATGGCAGAGTGCATGTGCTCATATTAAAATATGCCTAAGTGTCTATAGCATGAGTATTATATGTTTTGTGGGCGCACACTTTATTACCACCACTGCATTGGGCGCCGTAGCCTCTCATTTCCATTTTTAAAACGTGGCTAACAGGCAAAAGTAAAGCCCTCTTTCTCAAAAAAATCTGTTGGCTGTCTTTTGTTTATGGCCTGAAATATATCTTCTCCTTTTATCGAATGCGATGTTCACTTTTCACAAACTGTCAATAGCAACTCCCTTTTACATTATTATCTATTTTTTCTATAAAAAATTTATCTATTTTATTTTTATTTGTTTTATGGTGAATATCATGTATAACAGCTTCACTTTTTTATGTCATTCTTTAATTTTCTAAACAGATCTATCTATTTCATTTATAACCAATGTTGCTGCCAATGTTTGTCGTGGCAATGACATCACCCCTTATCCCCTCCTCCTCCGCATGAATTAGCTCTCTAATTCGGGTTTGGCATTGGAATAAGACTACTAGCTACTTGGGCAGCTGAGTGGGACATGCCAAAATTGGATTCTGTCACGAATAGGACTGGCGGACAACCGCCCATCATCATTTCAAAAATATCATGCCTCAGGCTGACAAAAATACCAAGATCTTTAGATTTTTATGAAAGCGGCGTTTACTGCAAGACAGATGGACGGTTTGACTTGGAAAAGCAATGAGACGTAGAGTTTCTTGGCTAAGTGCATGACAAACAGCAAAAGCTGTTGCATTGGTTTTGAACATTTTAAAGGCTGCATTGATTTTTCCAGACCATAAAAAACGCTTTCGACCCGATGCACACGGAGACGAATCGAAAAAGTCAAAATAATCAAGCAATCCCATCCAATTATCGATAGCTATCAAACATATGCTTAGAGTAAAATGGCGGGTGGCATTGATAGACTTTTGGAATGATTTTTTATTTTGATTTGGACAATCAACAATTCATTTCAGATTTGAAGAGTCGACCTGCCACAGGTTACAATTGGGCTCGGACCAATCTGAGTTCCAATCCAGCACGGAAGGTTGGTCGTCCATCAGGTTGCTTTTCCGATTAACAAATCAATGGACAACATAAATCGCATGTGAAAGCAATCAAGGCGCGCGCATGGTCCACAAGTTTGCAGCTCCGCTGGATAATCTGGCCTGGTTCCTTCCACTGTTGCGCCGCTGAAAGCATGACACGTTGTTTTCATGCCGTCCGTTAACAGTAACTTGCAATATGGCTGGTATTGCATGATTACAAAACAAGGTCCACATAACATAGTACGCATGCATGAAATCTAATTTTTCTATCTTAAAAAAAATTATCTAAGCTTTAACAAAGAAATTGCCCCCCATTAGATGCTTAGCAATAGTATCTTAACAGACCACATATAAATATTATTTTAATATTTTAATATTTATATTTTTAATCAAATCTATAAATTAATTATTAAATAGGAATCTGTGCCAATGTTGAAAGAAAATATGGTAACACCACACTTGTACTTTTAATTTGCGGTAGAAGAAAAATAAACGGTTTGGATCTTAGAAAGGGGCAAGTGTAACACGTGACCGTATTTTTACCCATTTTGGTCCATTGACATGTAAAGGAACATTCCTTGCCAGCTAGGAAATTAGGAAAGCCATTTGCTACTCTGGCCGACAGTGAGGCTCAATATACCAGGGTTCCGAGTCATGCAGAAACCGAAGGTAGACACGACTCGAACGGCTGCTGCCATGTCAAAGTTACAGCATTCAACCGGCTCCCGCATCCGTTTATAAATTGATTATTGAAACATCACTGACTGCCGAAGTTTTGAACATTGACGCCCCAAATTTGTTCCATGGCCATTTTTGGGCCAAGGTTCGCTTAAGCAGACTTTAAAAAGCTGTATTCCAATTGTTCGCTGTGCATGCTCTGCTTCGCGAGCGACAGAGTATCGTGCGCTTTTAAAAGACCGTGTATTGAAGTTTCTCCGATAGTGCTCGAGAATCAGGTGTTCCTTCGCTGGCACGTACTTT
>JAYJMB010033697.1:0-31934 GCA_036873735.1 Pouteria campechiana
CTCTGACATCTGCATTGATAGATCAGAGTTAGAGTTTACTTCATAAAGTCCTCTAGATCTACCTCTTACACTCTTCTGCAGAGAATTTGCTCTCAATCATAGCTTGGCATGGTTGTGTCAATCCATTATACAAAAATTGGTTAAGCAACTCAAGTGGATATCTATAATAAAGGCATTGAATCAAAATTTCCTTAAACCTTTTCCATGCCCCATGAAAGGCTTTACCAACCAATTGAGAGAAAGTAGCTATTTACTTCTCAATTTAGCAGTTTTAGCATGAGAGTAGAATTTACCAATGAATTTATCATAAGCTGCTCCCCATATTGTTAATGAGCTAGAAGCAAATGTCATGAACCATGTCTTGGTTGCATCTTTCAGAGTGTATGTAAAACATCTCATACGTAACTGATCTTCTGTTAGCCCTTGCAATGGAAATATTTGGATAATTACATAGAAATCACGCATGAATGTCAATGGATCCTTTGAAGCTATATCTTGAAAAGATGGAAGCCTATTAAAATGAATATGCTTCAAATCATAATTTCTAGCATCATCATCTAATACAACGCATGAGGGTGAAATCTCTATAGTTGGGCGTGCAAACTCTTTCATCAACTGTTGAGCTTGTTGAGCCACCCGATTCTTCATGTTGTCAACCATTTGTACTTGTTTTCCTTCACTCAAACTCTCTGTTTCAATTTTTACTTTGTCAGTACTATCATTTAATAGAAACAGAGTTGGATTCAGAGATCTCCTTCCATTTATTTACAATACTGCAATGGAAAGAAGGAAACAATTGAAAATAATCTTGTATACAATTAAACACAAAAACAAAAAGAATGATTGTAACTAATTTAATCAAATCAATTTGGAACCATTCCCTAGCAGCAGTGGCAAAAAAACTTGATGGTTCAAATTAGAATTCCTCGAAAGTGTATGGATGTATAGCAATCTAGTGTGTAATGCAAGGTTTGATGCCACAAAGAATGACCAAACCTACTTGATTAATTTTAGTTACTGAACAATCCTAGCTTTAAAAAGAATGTATTTATAACTGAATGAATATGGAGTAATCATTGGTAGAATTTCAAAAACTTAATGGAATGTAAGTAAATCAATGACTAATAATAATGCAGGGAGATTAACAAGATGCAAAGTTCTAAGGATCCGATTTCAATACTAAATGATATTCCTTTGCTAGTAGAATACTGGATTCAACGCTTCACTTAGGTTCATTCTTTCAAATATATAATCATTACCATTAGGTGTGTGGGTTCAAATCAAGTATTTTTACTTATTCCAATTACCTATGGTGTGTAGTATAACTGAGGTGAAAACCCATTAAGCTCAAGAACATAATGAACTAAAATAAGATGGTTTAGTATATAGTGTCTACCTTAACCATCTATCCTTTTCATTCAAGAGAGATCACAATTTAGCATATGGTGTCTGCCTTAATCATGCTTAGATAATCAATCTAATTATGCTTAGATAATCAATCTAACTAATAACATCGGTGATCAAGCAATAAAATGAATTAAATTATTGCAAACAACATCTTCACAAGAAACTTCAAAGATTCACACCTCAAAACCCTCAAAAAGAACCCTCAAAATGGAAGTGGAAAGATGCTTCAAAAACCCTAACTTCTTTCCTTACAAAACCCCAAATCGCCCTAGTAGAATATCTGCTAAAATTAAGGAGTGGTGCCACCTTGTTGTCCGGCTAGTGTTTATAACTAATCTTGGCACCGCCGGTGCCAGGTGGAGGCCGGTGGTGCCAAGCTGATTTTCACTTAAAACTTTAATTATTTAGCTCCTTTACAGTTTTCTTCTGTTCCACTTTTTTAGCTTCATCTTTTCCTTCCATTTGCTCTTATTTGTCATCTTCAAAATACCTAGAAAATTCAACAAATAAGTATGAAATACATCTCAAAGTAACAAGGATTTACAAATAACTAAGCTCAAACATATATAATGTAAGTAAATGAAATTCAATGAGCACATCAAGGTTAGATAAGAATGAAATGGCTAAACCTATAGATTAGAAGTTATATCATAGTATGATTGGATCTCTTCTTTACCTTACTACATCCTGACCTAACATTCTATTTAGTGTATGCTTATGAGCTAGGTTTTAGTCTAGTCCTAGAGAGTCTCATATACTAAGTCTAGAACTTCGAACATATGCCTATTGTCCAAAATCTTTATTTCATACAATCTCCATTGTCTGAAAAATCATTTCTAAGGTGGTGTCTCATTGTCTTGTTGGATTCAACTTACACCTACTGAAAATCACATTATTTTCTATTTTCGGCAAACTTTTACCCACTCTTTCTTGAAAAATCATATCAACTATCTACTTATTTTCTCACATCTAATCTATATTAATCCATCTTTGCCATCCTACGGTGCCATTGCTAAAAAGATGAAATAGTCTAGCGAAGGAGAATTAGGAAGAAAGCGAAGAGAGAAGGAAAGCCAGTGGTAGAAGTTGAAGCAAAATTGGATAATTCTTCAATTATCATGGTGGGATGAAGATGCTTTTGAAAGGGTTAATGTCATCCTTGATCTAGTTGACATTGAAAATCAGAAGTTAGATCTTCTGGAATCTAACTTTGTAAAAAATGAGCTCCATTTTTATCTAAGCCGATTAGCCCTGAATCCAACCTTATCACCTTCTGAGGCACTTGAAGAGAAGGGGCAAGGAAGTAATAAGTATTTTACATCCATCTCCAACCCCTCATATTCCCATCCTCCCATCCAAAACTTTGGCTCGAACACTTAGAGAAACCTTTCCAAGTTTTGGATGCACATCAACCTCAAAAAATATGATTGTCTAAACAGAGTAAGCTAAAAGAAGTTTCTATCTGATATTAACCTCAGAAAAAGCATCATCTTCCCAAACTCTTCCTCAAACAATTTGAATAGTCCAGCTACATCCGAACTTAATGAGCTTATTTCCAAAATGATGAGTCAATCAGCTCATTGCAACAAGTCTTCATCCAATGCTTGCCTAAACCAGCAACTTTTCTTCCTCTCTATCAAGAATGGTGTTGTGGACATTCCAGCTGATAAGACTTAACTAGAAGTCAGTGTTTTCAAATGAGAGTTAATCATAATAATCTTCTACATTTAATGGAGGTCACGTATCACTAATGATTGAAATTCATAGCTTATATCAGAAAAAGTAATGTTGAGATGAAGAAGAACAAGAGAGTTGAGCAAACTGAATACTCTTACTGAGCCAAAACCTTCTAACACATTCAAGAGACTTGAGCCTTCATTCTTTAATCTTCTACATCACTAAAAGGCCTTCAACTATCATCTAGGAAGATCATTTACTTTAGCATTCAAGTTTCAGATTTCTTTCCCTAAGCTTTTTGTGAAATACTTGCATAAGTTTATTTA
Source organism: Pouteria campechiana (assembly GCA_036873735.1). Taxonomy (NCBI): domain Eukaryota; kingdom Viridiplantae; phylum Streptophyta; class Magnoliopsida; order Ericales; family Sapotaceae; genus Pouteria; species Pouteria campechiana. The sequence goes on from JAYJMB010033697.1 coordinate 3,411, forward strand.
ATTTTTGTACTCTTTCTCCTATTATTGCCTTAAGCTAGTATCTGAGACTAGCCCAAGAAGAGTTGTGACTGTCTGTTACAGCTGACCTAGAAGTGTGCATGTTGCACTAGTTTATGCCCCTTGGAGTTGATCCAGAAGAGTGTGTGTTGCACTAGTTTATGCTCCCTGGAGCTAATCCAAAAGAGTGTGTGTTGCACTAGTTTACTCCCCATGGAGCTGATCCAAAAGAATGTCGGGTGCACTAATTGTATTTATGCTATAGTAAGATAATGGAACCTAAAACACTAAGAGGAAAGTGTTCTTAGAAGAGTAGAGTAGAGTGTTGACTCAAACCACTATAAATATCCTTGCGTTTTAATCATTTATGAGTCAACTATTAATTGCATTATTTGCTAGAGGGACATTAACATAAAAAAGAGGTTTCAATAAAAGTTTTTGATGACCTAATTCAGCCCTCCCCTCTTGGGTATTTGCCTAACCTTCAGGACTAATACAAACTATCTCCTTTAGAGGTCTATATTTAATGTTGTAACGGTCATTGACAAGTTAACTTGACCTACAAAGGTCTAGAGTTGCCATTTTCAGACTTTTGTTGAGTAGATTGTAAGTCACCGAAAATGGTCAAAATCTCAACAAGCATTCTCACAGTAGCTACAATTTCTTTAAAGGATTATAAATAAAAGATTAAGACAAAGGAAGAAGAAGTTAGACATTCCAAAAGCTCATTCTTGTGCATGTACAAAAGTTAAAATTTTCTTCCAAAAATAGTTTCAGGTCCAACTATGCATCAACTCTAACTCAAGCCCAAAGCCACATTAATTTCAATCTCTTAGGAGTCTGAAACTCTGTATTTCAATGATTAATCTTTTTATAATTTTTTTACACTGTATAGAACTTTGCCTAAGTAAAAAGCATATCTTTGTACAAGCTTTCCTATTTACTTGGTTTTTATAAGCAAGGACTTTGCAGTATTGAGTTTAGTTTTTACAAGTATAGAAATTTGCATTGCTTGTAAAAGAGTTAGTTTGTGAGCTCTAGAAAACTAATTGTGTTGCTAGATATTGTTATGATAGTGGAACCTAAGACAATAAGGTAAGACAATAAGGGAGAAACTATCTTAGAGAAGTGAATTAGGATCCCAACTTGAACTAAACCACTATAAAAGCATTATGCACTATGCTTTGTGATATTTTTAATTCCTTAATAGCACACTTGCCTTGATTTGGCCAAAATGTTGTAAAGCTCAATTCACCTCCCCTCTTGAGCTACCATCTATAAATGGACAAAAAACTCTATCTACTTAGCACACTATGAATTGTCCACTTTAAATAGCTTCAACTCTAGCATATGATCCTTCAATGACTTCATTTTGGCTAAAAGCTTGGTGATAAACTTATGGTCCCAAGGTGTCAAAGGAGGATCAACCAATTGAAATAATTTATAATCATTTAAACCATATTGAAACATATGAGAGAAATCTAATAATTTTAGTGCAATTTGTTATAGCAATTGGAATATAAACTTGAAAAATGATGAACATTTATATCTCAAATATTGAACAAAACCTCCTTAGGCTTGATTTTGATGATGAACATTCTCAACCAGCTAAGTTTTGATTATGAGCAAAAACACATGAGTGAAAGTTTAAGTTACTAATCATTAATTTTAGTAACAAAGAATACATTAGGAAAATAGCATAAGTGGACAGTGCATACAAGACTACATTAGAAACAAGATCCACTAGATTATGAGGAAGAAAATGTAATTGCTCAAATGATAAAGAATGTCACTAAAACTTTAAAGAAGCAATGTGAAACAACTTCTACACACGTCTCAAAACACTGCCAAAGTAATTCAGACTTGTGCTTTAAAGTTAGATAAAAGCTCAAGACTTCAAAATGAAGAAAAGTCTAAGTTTCACATTCAACCAAAATGATAGACACTAAAGAAGCAAGTTCAGACACCACATAACCCATTCCAGAAATAGAACAAGGCCTGGACATTATTGATTAAGAAGTCAAGTTGCTAGAACTATGAAGTCATTCTCGGATATAGAATCTAGACAAAGACATTTTTGAAGACTGAAAAAAAGAATGTGTCCAAGAAATCCAAGTCGGAAAATTCCACGTGCTAAAATCTAGACATAACTAGGATTAAGCTATACGACAAAATGCAACTATTGCCAATTCAAGTCCGAGATCTTAATTATAGACATGGAAATTTTTTTCAGACATAACAATTCACTTCAAGACATGGCCAAACAATCTATTTCTAGCTAAACGAGCTATACAGGTCCAACATTTTGACTATAGATATGGAAACCGAACTCAAACATGGCTCAACAGATCTCAAATACGAAAACCAGCGAGAAAGCTCCAACGGATAGAAAATCCTATCAATTCACTCGCATTAAATGAACACCATCTTCTCCAATGGGAAGATTTCAAACTCAGCTATAAAAGGAGTAAAGAAAGGTCATTCTAAAAAGGGTTGCAAAATATCAGATATCTTTAAGAGAAGAAAACAAGAGCATTTACTTTTAGACATTAAGTTTTCTTCCAACTCCATAGTGCCAGAAAGCCATCTGCATTCAAAGCTTATTCTCTATAGCAAATCAAGGGAGTTTGAAATTTTGTGTACTTATTGATCATATATTTATTTCTACTATATTTAGTTATGTACAAACTCAGCCTATGTAAGAGGCATTTCCTATTATACATTTCTCATTGATTGAGATAGCAAGCAAGGGGCTTGCTAAACTAAGATAAGTTTGTTGGTCAGCTTTGAAAACCAACCTGTGTACAAGTTTTTTGGTTAGCTTTGGAAACCAACTTGAAAAGGTTTGTTGGTGAGCTTTCGAAAAACCAACTCGTGTAGGAGTTTGTTGGTAAGCTCGGGAAAAATAACTTGTGATTTATCGAACCTAAGTACAGTGAGTGAGACTGACTAAGAGAGAGGAGTAAGTGCCTTATTGTGGGCTGAATCTCTACAAAATATCTATGTGCTTTGTCTTGCATGATTCATTTTCTATTTTTATAATACGTAGTTTTTATATTGGACAAGATTTTAATAGCTCAATCCCCCCCCTTTGAGCTACCTTAGGACGGGACCAACAATTGGTATCATAGTGGGCTTCAACATTTTACCTTAATTACTAGTTATTTTGACTACTTGAAGTGATCCCCATGACCAACACTATTCACAACACCATGGTTGAAGGATAGTCAACCACCAGACCCCCATTTATGGGTACTGAAAAATGCGCATGCAAAACTTTTTGATAGCTACTATCTATACGTTATGGCAAATCATCAAAGATTAAAAGATTGTCACAAACACATTTAACAAATGTACTTCCGAAGATATTGTATTAGTAGAGAGAAATGCCAAAGCTAAGAATTGCCTCTAATATGCATTATCACCTTCTAAGTTTGAAAAGATTTCTGCTTGTGGCTCAGCAAAAGAAATTGAGATAAACTTAAAGTTGCACATAAAGGTACAAATCAAGTCAAGAAGACCAAAATTAATATACTTGTTTAGGAATATTAAGCCTTCCACATGCAAGACAATGAAATAATATCAGAAATGTTTGAAAGATTTCAAAAGATCACCAATGGGTTAAGCAGTCTTGGTAAAAAATATGAAAAACCCAAAATGGTGAAAAAGATTTTAAAATCTTTGCAATGGCAATGGATGATAGAAGTCATAGCTATTCAGGAGGCAAGAGATTTGAACAAAATGGAAGTAGAAGAATTAATGGGTTCACTTATGACCCATGAGGTTCTAATGAAGTAAAAAGCTCCAAAAGAACCTAAGGGAAAGAAATTAATAGTGTTGAGAGCTAAATCAAAAGATGACTTAGAAAGTGAATCATTAACAAGTAGTGCGGAAACCGATGATGGCATGGCGATGGGAAGTAGCAAATTCAGAACCATGTTTAGAAGAAAAGCTAGAAGTAACTCCAAAAATTTCAAAAACAAAGATAAAAGAAAAGATGCTCCTATATGCTATAATTTTAGCAAGACTAGCCATATGAGTTATGACTGCCAAGAGTTTGATAAAAGGCAAGGGTAATAATAAAATAAAAAGCACAACTCATATCTTGAAAATAAAAACAAAAGCAACAGCAATAAAAATTTTAATAAGAAGAAAGCACTTGCAGCATGGGAAATGATTGAAAAAACATGCTAGATGAAAGTGCAAGTGAGAGTGAAGATGAACATGAAGTAAAATTTAGCAGATTGTCACCTAAAAAAGCAAATCAAGGAGAATACCACATTGGAATCAGCTTCATGGCCATCCATGAAGATGATGTAATCTTAAATTTTTCTTGATGAATTAGAAAGTATATATGTATATTTCAAGACTTTGGAAGCCAAATACAAGGAGACAAGAAAGGAGCTATTGAAAGTAACCAATGAATATTCCAAGTTAAAAGATGAGAACTGCAAGCTCATAAATGATCAAGACACCATTCAAGAACTTGAGCAGGTTAAGGCAAAAAATAATGCCTTAAGACAGACCTTGACCTCCACCTTGTTTAGAATGAGACCAAAAAGTAAAGGTGGTCAGCAACACAAGAAAAATGACTATAATTCTAGAAGAAAACAAAGGATCAAATAGGCCATGATTTGGATTCCTAAGAAAGTTGTAGATGCACTAAGTGCAATTCAATCTCCTAAAAGTAGAGTAGTGGCACCCAAAGGACAAAGGGTACCAAAATTTAATGTCACTAACCCACTTGGACCCATTCTCAAATGGGTACCAAAGATTAAAGCCTAACCTTATCATTATAGGTGTATTGGAGAGCCACAAAGAATAGCATGTGGTACATTAAAAATGGTTGCTCAAGACACATGACAGGGGAGAAAGAGCTATTCACTAAATTGAAAAAAAAGATGTGGTGGAATAGTAACCTTCAGAGATAATGGGAAAGGTAGAGTGGTTTGGATTGGTAAGGTCAGACAACCACATTCTACTACTATTTCAGATATAGTTCTAGTTGAGGGACTAAAGCATAATCTTCTCAGTGTCAGTCAGTTTTGTGATACTAGTTACAAGATTATGTTTGAATCTCACATTTGTTTAGTCCTAAATCAGAATGACTCAATTGTAATTCTAGGCAAAAGGCATGAAAATATGTATATAATAGACTTATTTGATATCTAAGCTAAGTGTCATGTTAGTCATGATGAGTCCCTATTGTGGCATAGAAGACTGGGACATGCTAACAAAGATATGATAGAAAGGCCATATAGAAAAGATCTTCTAGTTGGCTTACCGAAACTAAAATTTTGCAGAGGACAGTTGTGTGATGCATGTTTGAAAGGAAAGCATGCAAAAGAATCTTTCAAGCTAAATAAGGAGGTGCACACAACTAGGCTACTTCAACTACTACATATGGACTTAGTTGGACCAACTAGAACTAAAATTCCAGAAGGGAAACATTATACATATGTCATTGTTAATAAAAATAGCAGATATACCTAAGTAATGTTTCTTGCATCCAAAGATAAGGCTTTCTCATTCTTTGAAATCTTTTCAAGACATGTATAAAATGAATAAAGCTCTCATATTATTGTCATTAGGAGTGATCACGGTAGACAATTTGAAAACCCACAACTTACTATGAAAATAACAATATCTTTCAAACTTTCTTTGCACCAAGAACACCCCAATAGAATGGAGTAGTAGAAAGAAAGAATAGAACTTTACAAGAAATGGAAAGGACAATGTTGAGTGAATATAATCTACCATAATATTTTTAGGCTGAGGCTATGAATACCGCCAATTTTATTATAAATAGAATTCATACTAGGCCAATACTCAACAAAACTCCATTTGCGATATATTATGGCAAGACGCCCAACATATCATTTTTCCATATTTTTGGCTGTAAAAGTTTTATTCTTAACAATGAAAGGGAAATATTGAAAATTTTGATAGTAAATCTGATGAAGGAATATTCCTTGGCTATTCCATTGTCAAAAAAGCCTTTAGAATTTACAATTTAAGTAGTAGAACTGTAAAAGAATCTATTCATGTCAAATTTGATGAATCTTCTAACTATTTGAAAAAACCAAAGAATTTTGATGATGAAAGAGATAAACTTACAATTGATATGGAGAGGATAAACTTGCAAAATCAAGACAAACAAACTCCACAAACAGAAACAGTAAGGGATGGAGCTGATAGACAATTTGAATCATCCATTAGTGAGGTATATGAAGAAGATAACTCTTCGCTTCCAAACGATTGGAGATTAATGTATGATCCTTAAAACCAAGTATTTGTTGATGTGTATGATAAAGTTAAAACTAGATCATTATATCACTAAATATCTGGTAACTTTGCCTTTATTTCTCAAATAGAGCTAACTTGCATAGACCATGCATTAGAAGATGAAAACTGTATTTTAGCAATGTAAGAGGAACTAGACAAATTTAAAATAAATGATGTGTGGACCTTAGTTTGAATACCAAATCACCCATCAATTATACAAATCAAATAGGTCTTTAGAAACAAACTTGATAAATTTGGATTAATAGTGAGAACCCAGGCAAGGCTAGTAGCAAAAGGGTACTATCAAGAAAAAGGAATTGATTTTAATGAATCATACACCCCTGTTGCTAAGATAGAAGCCATAAGAATGCTATTGGTATTTGCATTACCATATGGATGTCAAATCTGCATTTTTGAATGGTTTCATTAATGAAGAAGTATATGTGGAACAACCCCTTAGGTTTACAGACCTTTATAATCCTAATCATGTTTTCAAGCTCAAGAAAGCCTTCTATGGATTAAAGCAAGCTTCTAGAGCATAGTATGAAAGGCTAAGGAAATTTTTGATCGAAAAAGGATTCACAAGGGGTAAAGTAGACACAACTCTCTTCATTAAGCATGCAATGGAAGACATTCTTATTGTGTAAATATATGTTGATAACATTGTACTTGGAGCCACTAATGAAAATCTTTGTCAAGAATTTTCTAAGATTATACCGGGAGAATTTGAAATGAGTTTGATAGAAGACTTGAACTTCTTCTTTGGACTGCAAGTAAAGCAAACAAAGGAAGAAAATTTTATCCACCAAACCAAATACATAAAGGAACTGCTAAAAAAATTCAATCTTGAAGATGGAATGAAATATAAAACTCCAATGAGCACTTCTATCAAATTGGACAAGGATGAAAAAAGAAAATTTGCTCGTTAAAAACTTTACAGAAGCATAATAAGATTTCTATTATATCTCGCTACAAGTAGGCCAGAATTATGTTTAATGTATGTATATGTGCTAGATTTCAATCAGATCCTAAAGAATCACATTTTATTATTGTTAAAAGAATTTTTAGATACCTATTAGACACTAATGAGTGAATTTTAGTTACTTATATTTTGTATTTTCAAGCTAAATTTCATGCAATCTTTAAGTAGTTTGATGTCAATTTCACATATTTTTATTGTGTATTTAGGTTATTGGAAGAGTGGATACAATGAGAGAAAGCAAGCAAATATGGAGCAACAAAGCAACAATGGAAAGCAAATGAAGCAGCAAAGGAGTGGAGCTAAAGTGGCAAGGGATGGAATGACCAATGTGCTGGCGCCACTAGTGCCAGTGGCTGATCAAACCTTAGACTGTTAATTTTTTTAATATCATTTTAACATGCAAAAAAGTTATGTTTTGGGGGCTTGTTTTTAGTACTTTTTGGGAGTCCTTGAGACAGGAGTCTAGGGTTTTTCTTGAAGAAAACTAGAGGATTCTTTGAGGGAGAAAATAAGGAGATTCGAGAAGTCAAGAAGGCTAATTGCAGTATGATGTTAGTTATGAAGGCAGTATCTTTTATTTTCTTCATGAACTAATTTCTTCTTTCTAGGGTGAAGATGTAGCCCTTTTTGATGAACCTTGTTATTTAGATTATTGATTATTTAATGCAAGTTTGTGTTCTTATTCATGGGTTTTATTTCAATCTTTTGCTTTGTGTGATTGCTTCATCACCAGTTTCATAAATCGTATTGATTGTCTATGCATGGTTAAGGTGCACACCTAACACACAACCATGATCCTCCTTGAATGAGGAAAGTAGAAGGTTAAGGCGTATCCCTAATGTACAATCATTCTACTTGGTTCATAGCTCTTGATCGTAATGGGTTTTCACCTCAATTATGCTACACACCATAGGTAATTGGAACAAGTGAAAGCACTTGATTTAAACCCACACACCAAATGGTAATAATTATATCATAGAAAGAAAGAACCTAAGCAAGCATTGAATCCAATATCTAAATAGCAAGAGGAGTCATTAATGGTGAAATTTAAACCCTAGACCTTTGCCACTTGAGATTTATCCTATATCATTCTATAGTTCTAGATTTTTTATTATCTCTTTAGTTTATTATTCTTATTAGTTAAAACCAACAATCCATCTTTTCAAAGTTAGTTTTTGTTAGTAGCTTAATTTAATTAAATTAGTTTACCATTCTCTATGGGATCGACCCTTGCTCATGCGCATTGTACTGCTATACAATTGTGCCCTTGCGAGGTATTATAATTTGAACCATCAAGTTTATGGCACCATTGCCGGGGAATGTTTCTAAGTTGATTTAATTAGGTTTAGTTACAATTTTTCTTTTCATTTTTATATATAATTGTATATAAAGTTTCTGACTTCTTTCTTTAGTTTTTGCTGAGCTGTGAATGCAAGAAAGAAGAATTGGAGGAAAAACACTTTAAAGGACTTAAGACAGAGCTTGCCAAGTAAATGGAGAGGATGTGACCCTTGAGTTTTGCAGAATTCTCAAGACAAGCTAGTGTGTAGAATTTCTACAACCAACCACTCCATGATGATCCATATCATGGTTGGAGTAGTCATTCTAATTTTTCATGGAACATTGATCATAATCAGATTCAAGCTAGGACTTGTTTTCAACCAAAGAACCCTACTCTAGAAGGGACATTGCAAAGTTTTATCCAAGCAACCCAAACTTGGTCCCAAAATGCTGAAATAGGGTTCCAAAATACTGAATCAAGTTTTGATAACATAGAGATAACCATGAAAAACATGGAGATTTAGTTGGAGCAAATTGTAGAGGCTGTGCAGAGTGACATATATAGAAAGCTGTTAAGTCGGCCTAAGCAAGTGAAAGCAATCGTAACAATTTGAGTGGTAAGATAATAGATGATAAAGTTGGTGATGTGATTAATGATTTTGATATTTTTTTCAAATGATGAGGAGGAGGTGACTTCTAGGAGAGCTATGTCCTCAATTCTTAATCCTCCACCCAACTATTAGTCACCACCACCTTATGATCCACCTATCCTATTTCTTGAGTATATGTTGTAGAACAAAGTTGTTAAAAAACCTTGCTAACGCAATGAGCAAATTTTGGCTTTAGATGTTTTCCCACTTGAAAAAGCTAGTGACCTCATTGAAAATTCTAATGAGGGCTCAGAAAAGGAGGAGATCGAAGAGAAATTTAAACTAGAGCAATTACTTCATTCTTTAAGGTACACATCTAGAGGCAATGATTTATGCTTTCCAATTATTGTTTCTTCTTCTTTTACAGATATGGAGGAGGACACAGTCAAGCAATTCAAAGATCATACTATGATGTTTGATTTTTTCAAGAAGATGGAGCTATCTAATGAGAACAAGAATTGCTCCAAGAAAAATATAGTGGATGAAATGATTATGAAGTTTTTAAGAAAGCCCCTAAACATAGCTGAAGTAGTACAAGTTGAAGGAGGTGAATTAGAAGATATTGCATCACTCAACAATGTTTTGGGAGCACCAAAATTTTACAAGCCACTACCAAGTTTCAAAGAACCGGATCATAGAAAGGCCAAATTTCAATTCAAAGATGGAAGGCCATAGGTGGGCTGAGACTTTAAATCAAGCATTTCTTGGGAGGCAACCCAAGCTTTTGAGTTTTTATTTTTCTTTCAATTAATTTTAGTATTAGGAAAAGTTGATTTGTTGCTTTAGTAGATAGGTTAGCAATTAGGGTAGTTTGCTTAAGTTATACTTTAAACTTTTCTTATTTACATTGAATAAATTGCTCTTTTGTATCTCTAACAGATTCAAAACATTGAAGCAAGGATCACATGATGCAAGTGATAGAATTGTGGATCAAATCAAAGTGATGCATCAAAGTCTTGAAGAAGAGAAGCAAAGCATATGAAGTTTAAAAGCCAAAAATCATCATAAGGTGCTAGAAGAGAGGGGAAGCCAGAGCAAGTTGCGTCTAGTTCTGCCAATGCTAAGGTAAGTTAAATAATAATAATAATAATAATTTGGTACAAGGGAGGCAATGAACGGCACTATCGGTGCTAGTTTGACGCTGCCGGTGCCCGACGCCACTTAACCCCCCTTTCTTTTTTTTCTTTTCCCACTCGTGCCTAGCCCCTCTCCCTTCCTCTCTCCAATCCCAAAATCCCTTATTTCCCCCTTTTCTTCTTCAGACTTCATCTCTTCTTTCCCCACATCATTCCCATGTTTCATTTGATAGGTCTTCTATCAACCACTGTTTCTAGTTGAAAGATATTGAAGCGAACGAATATACTGCATGGATTGAGCAAGGCCCTGATTTTGATGTAGTCATCGCTCGTTTGGCTAGGACGGGTAGCAGATGGAAGATGCAACATGAAAAAGTAATTAGCTTTCCATAAGATCAGTTGAGAGCATTCCCATAAGCATGGCATTATTTTATTTTTGCTAAATTGATGCCTTCTAACTATGTTTTGGATGTTACCAAAGAAAGAGCTCTACTAAATTTTGCTATCATGACATAATTGTCTATTGATTTGGGGAGGGTGGTAGAGCATTCCATTACTTCTTTTCTAACGAGAAGGTTAACAAGCAGCCTTGGCCATCCTTCCATAATTTGTCAATTGTGCCTCATGGCTAGTGTTCATGTTAAACCACAAGAGGAAATCCAGTCACCTCTCCCTCTCATAGATGATGCAATCATGGAACAATTGGAATGAACTAGTGGTTGCCAAAGATTGGGCCATCATCCGCTGCCCAAGCTCTTCCCAGTAGAGATGATCACGATAGTCCCAGAGTAGTACACCCACACTAGCTGGTCTACAAGACCAGATTTTAGACATGCATGGTTCCAATGAGCACTGGCAGCATCAGACAACAATGCAGATTAACTTCCTGATGGATCATGCTTTGGCAATGTAGTCTATGTTTTAGAACTGTAATTTTTTTTGGATACGGGCTCAATTACCTTTCCCACTCCTCCGGTTTTTCAACCATTCCATCCACCAGCTGATAATGATGAGTCAAATGCCTCCTCTGATGAGTAGTTTGACATGTTTTAGGGAAGTCCTAAGTTCTCTTATTTTATTTTTCACATTAAGGATAATGTTTAGTTTAAGTGTGGGGGAGCAGTTGTGTGTTTTGTTTAGGTTTTGTGCTCTATTTAGAGTGCATTATTTGGAGTGTTTAGTTTGAGTCCGTTTGAGTAGTTGAGTCTGTGAGTCAGTTATTACGAGATTTACATTATGACCATTAGGATTTGCTTCCAAGAGCAATTTGGTGCCAATGTATTGAAAGTAATTAAGATATTTCTCTCTTATTAATCACTACCATACTGAGTTTTTTATTATCATTGCATATAATTTAGGAAGAAGGATAAGCATTCCATGTGATCTACTAATTCTTGTACTAAATTCTTCCTTCCTCATGACTATGGAAATTTTCATGCACATGAGTCATAATCATGCAAAGTGTATGCAAATTAGTTGATAATAGTGTGAACTCATTGACTTATTTTGATTACAACAAGCATGTTAGAACTTGTTTGAGTATCCCTCAAGGCGAAATCCTAGATGACATGTTTACTTGAAAGTGATTTAGGCATTCTTTGATCAGTTTGAGCGTTTCAAGCTAACCTAGTATAATTATGTCACTAGTGTCCCTATTGAGCTTTATGAAAGAATGGCATGTGCAAGGCATGTGAAAAACCACCATTCAAATTTTCTTGTTTGGTCTCATTATCCAAACCTATTTCACCTGAAAAACCATGTATACCTATTAAGAGACATATTTTATGCTTATGGTTGTTTATAGATAAGAATGAAGCAAAAGAAGATAAGTTTAGGGGTGTAAAAAGTTGAGTATGCGATGATAAAAAAAGAAAACAAGGGACAAAAGAAAAACAAGGGAAGTGAAGAACTATATTTTGAATGGGGGGATCACATCCAAGGAGTTAAAAAGAAAACAAGTTTGGGGGTGTGATATTAATATAGCCCAAAATTAAGAAAAAATAGAGAAAATTCAAACAAAAGTTAAGAGAGTGAACAATTTTGTGTAAGTTTATTATGTCTCTTATTTCTTTGATCTTTGCTTCCTTTCTTTGCTAGCCAAACCAAAGGTCTCATTACAAGCTTAGCGAAGACCTATTGATCCAAGTGAATAAGAGTTGTCTACATTAGTGGAGAGGGATTATGAAAAGCAAGCTTATGATTTGTCTTGTGAAAATCATTAGAATCATTAGTTCAAATATTTTAAGTTGACAAGTAAGCATGGAGCAAAAGAGTGACATAGCACATACATCCACAATTTTCACTTCATGACAGAATTGATGAAGTATGAGTTTCATATAATTATGTTGAAAGTGTTTTTAACTAAATTCTAAATTATGTGTACATGTGTAATTTGTCTGGCATGTATTTGATTACTTGAGAGAGAGGTTATTCTAATTGTTTCCCAAGTCTGGTTGCTAATTTTCCTTGAGGACAAGCAAGGATTTAAGTTTGAGAGTATTTGATGAGTGAATTTCAGTTACTTATATTTTATATTTCCAAGCTTAATTCCATGCAATCTTTAAGTAGTTTGATGTCAATTTCACATGTTTTCATTGTGTGTTTAGGTTATTGGAAGAGTGGATACAATGAGAGAAAGCAAGCAAATATGGAGCAATAAAGCAATGACAAAAGGCATACAAAGCAACAAAGGAGTGGAGCTGAAATGGCAAGGGACGGAATGACCAACGTGTTGGCATCGCCAGTGCCAGCAGCTGATCAAACTGTAGAATGTTAATTTTTTAAATATTATTTTAACATGCAGAAAATTTATGTTTTGGGGGGCCCTTTTTAGTAGTTTGGGGGGAGTCCTTGAGAGAGGAGTCTAGGGTTTTTCTTGGAGGAGGCTCAAAGGATTTTGGGGGGAAGAAAAGAAGGAGATTCAAGAAGAGCAAAGGGATTCAAGAAGACTAATTACGGTATGATGTTATTCATGAATGGAGTATCTTTTATTTTCTTCATGAACTAATTCTTTCTTTCTAGGGTAAAGATGTAGCCCTTTTTGATAAACCTTGTTATTTAGATTATTAATTATTTAATGAAAGTCTGTGTTTTTATTCAAGGATTTTATTTCAATCTTTTGATTTGTATGATTGCTTAATCACCAGTTTCATAAATCTTATTGATTGTCTATACATGATTAAGGCACACACCTAATGCACAACCATGTGCTTCCTTGAATGAGAAAAGTTGAAGGTTAAGGCGCACACCTAACGCACAACCATTCTACTTGGTTCATAGTTCTTGATCGTAATAGGTTTTCACCTCAATTATGCTACATACCATAGGTAATTGGAACAAGTGAAAGCACTTAATTTAAACCCACACCCCAAATAGTAATAATCATATCATAGAAAGAACAAACCCAAGCAAGCATTGAATCTAATATCCAAATAGCAAGAGTAGTCATTAAGTGGTGAAATCTGAACCTTAGACCTTTTCCACTTGACATTTATCCTATATCATTCTATAGTTCTAGATTTTTGATTATCTCTTTCGTTTATTATTCTTATTAGTTCAAACCAATAATCCATCTTTTCTAAGTTAGTTTTAATTAGTAATTTAATTTAATTTAATTAGTTTGTCATTCTCTATGGGATCGACCCTTGCTCATGCACACTGTACGGCTATATAATCTGCACTTGTAAGGTATTATAATTTGAACCATCAGACACTCTAATGCTAACTTCGCTGGATATAGAGTAGATAAAAAAATTACCTCAGGAACCTGTCAATTTCTTAGAAATATGATCATATCATGGTTCTCCAAAAAATAAACATTTGTTACATTGTCAAAAGCCGAAGCTGAATATGTTGCAGCCTAAAGTCATTGTGCATAGATTTTATGGATGAAACAACAACTTGGAGATTATGGTTTAAAATTTGTTGATACACATATCAGATGTGACAATACTAGTGCTATAAATCTGACCAAGAATCTAGTTATGCATTCTAGATCTAAACATATAAAGATCAAGCATCACTTTATTAAAAATCATGCCCAAAATTACAATGTTTGCTTAAAATATATACCAACTGAAAAATAGTTAACAGACATCTTGACTGAGCCAGTCTCAAAGGAAATATTTTATATGATTAAAAGAGAACTAGGAGTGATGGATCCATATGCATAATGAAAACATCTTGATCATCACTTTATACTTCATATGATTTGAATGAATATCCTAAATACAGAATGCCATAAATGTGCATATGCCCTATCAATTAAAATATTTCAAACATAAATTTTCTTTCCATGTTTGAAATTTACAAACATAACTGTCCATGTCCTAAATCACGATTGGACCCTGCTCAACCTCATTCTCAAACATAATTCCTCATGTCCAAAAATATATTTTTGGACTTCGCCACATTATCTTAACTTCTAAATCTTTCATTTACAAGATTAAATCTCATGTTCACAAAGGAATTAAAGCATTCCTTGCTAGCACTCTTATCTATTGACTAAACTTAGCAAATATTTATTACAAGAGTCAATGAAAATCTACTAGAAGCTCATAGAAACCACTCTTTCAACTGGCTTTCTGTTAGTAGCTATACCTATTTAACTCATCCTCATCTTCTTGCTTCCAATGCAAAAGTAAAAGACAAAAATTCCATCTATGTAATAGAGATCATGAGCAAAGAAATTGAAAAAAAGATGTATACAGAAGAAAGTTCACTAAAGAGAAGAAGAATGGAAAGGGTAGTGGTCATAATGTTTTGGATTAGAGATCGTTCTTCTATTGAACTTACTAGATCTCATGATGTTTCTGAAGAAAAAGAAAAGAGCTTGAATGAGGATCTATAAGAAATGTCATGTTCTTTAGAGACTGCAAGAACCATCTTCATAGGAGTCCAAAGGTCAAACTAGAAGGGAGAAGCCACAATAGAAGCAATGCCCTTCTCCCCAATCCAAAAACTTTGATTCATCCAACGTGACCTTCCAAACGTAATGGATGTATGCCTTTGCATGATTTTAAATGCTTCGAAGGATCATAATTAAGGTCTGCCACAATCTCTCCAACCCCACATTTTCTTCTATCCATCCCATCCCTGCTACACCCTTTTTCAATGATTAGTCAAGCACTTCATGTATATTCTAATATCTTAAAGTGCAACTTTGTTTATAACTCTGTTTAAGCTGAAATGAAATGGACTAGAATTTCCTTCAGCTCTAAGCACTTTACTGTCTATTCTGAATATTTTTTATACCTTTTTTTCATAATGACATAAAGGGGGAGAAATATTTGTATATGGCATGATTGTGTAAATATATGATATGAAAAGTTGCTATATGTATAGCATAAACTATCAGAATCAAGTTTACCAATTCAAGGGGAGGAAGCACTAAGTTAGGGGAAGCTACGTTACAAATAAGTTAATTCCCATGTATGTCTTTGTGTTATTTGTCTGAAAAGGAATTTACTGAGATGTTTTATCATCATCAGGAATGGGAAGATTGTTGAACCAAACCACCTTAGGCTTGATTTTGATGATTAATACACTCAACCAGCAAAGTTTTGATGATGAGCAAAAAGCATGAGTGAAAGTTTAAGCTACCAATCATTATTTCCCAAGTGTGTAGTAACAAACAATACATCAAGGAAATAACATAGGTGGACAGCAAATACAAGACTATATTAGAAACAAGATCCACTAGATTATGAAGAAGAAAACGTAAATGCTCAAATGAGAAAGAATGTCACTAAAACATTAAAGAAGCAGTGTAAAACAACTTCTACACGTCTCAAAACATTGTCAAAGTAATTCAGACTTGTGCTCAAAATTCAAACAAAAGCTCAAGACTTCATAATGAAGAAAAGTCCAAGTTTCGCACTTAAGCAAAATGACAGACACTAAAGAAGCAAGTTCAGACATCACATAACCAATTCTAGACATGGAACAAGGCTAGGACATTGATGATCAAGAAGTCAAGTTGCTGGAACTAAGAAGTCATTCTCAGACATAGAATCCCAACATGGACATTTTTGAAGACTGAAGAGAAGAACTTGTCCAAGAAATCCAAGTCCAAAAATCCCATGTGCTAAAATCCAGACATAACCTGGATTAAGCAGTGCGACAAAATGCAAATAGCGCCAATCCAAGTCTGAAATCTTAATTAAAGACATGGAAATTATTTTCAGGCATGGCGATTCACTTTAAGACATGGCCGAACAGTTTGTTTCTAGCAGAACAAGTTATAAAACTTTGAAATTTTCACTACGGACATGAATACAAAACTCAAACATGGCTCAAAAAATTTTAAACATGAAAACTTGTGAGAAAGCTCCAACAGACAAAAAATCTTGTCTCTTCACTAGCATTAAAGGAACACCATCTTCTCCAAAGGTGGAATTCAAACTCAGCTATAAAAGAAGTAAAGAAAGGTTATTCTAAAAAGGGTTGCAAAATATCAAATATCTTTAAGAGAAAAAAATAAGAGTATTTACTTTTAAAATGCATAATAATATCCTCAAATAACTAGATCAAATCAAATTTTAATCAGCCCACTCACATGTATATCCAACTTCCACCACAATAGTTTCACACTTATACGTAAATAATAGCCTAATACATTTTAAAATTTCCAATTAGTTTACATTCATCATAACCTTAGTAATATTTCACAAGACTTCCCATATTTCAATGCCTCAGGCATTACAGAAAGCTAGAAAATCAATTCATAATGTGTGTGAACAATTTGCTTTTGCATTCAATCCACTTACATTGATTAGGTCTTAGATGATAAATTAAAGAATTCATATGCAAAATGATTATGGATTATTTATTCTTCTCACATTGATCAAGTCCTAATTGATGAAAATTGGACAATATGCAAGATAAGCTTAATGAATTTTAAATAAACAAAGAGTAAAAATTATTTTCTAGACCAAGCATCCTAATGTGATTAAAATAAAATGGATTTTAGGAATTAATTAGATGAAAGTGGATTAGTTGTGAGAAATAAAGTTAAACTAGTAACTTAGGAATATTCCCAAAAGGAAAGAATTGATCTTAAGAAATCTCATACTCCTGCAACTTGGTTGGGAAAATAGTAGAATAGTTTTTGCATTTGCATGAAAACTTCATCCCAAATGAATGTTAAAACTTTGTGTGAATGATTGTATTTAAATAATGATTATGATTATGTTCCTCAATTTTATATATCTTGCAGTATAGTCCTAAGGCATATGTTAAGCCTTTTTGGGAAACCTCAAGGCTTAAGATCTTAATAGGAATTCAATCCCTAAATAGATCTTCCGTAATCATTACCATGGTTTATATTTAATCCTAGTTGTAACTATGATCATGTTGAATGATTGATTGTATGTGGGTTGAACTAATGATAGTGCTTTAAATATAAGTTGATGAAATTCCTCTATTATCATGACTAAGAAACTTAGAAATACATACGTATATATATTATATACTCACTAGATATATATGTAAAGTATGTTTTAAATGAAAGTAATGATCACCTAAGATATCCAATGAGGATATATATGTTTAGTGATGAAATAAGAATGACATTGGAAGTGAAATATCATGTAGTGAGAGGAGGAAAATGAAGAATTTATAAAGTCTCTCACTAGGAGAAAAAGATATTTCTTAAAGAAGAGAAAGGAGAGGTACATGGGCTAGAAGCCTTTGGTTTGAACATGAGAAATGAAGTTTTACATTATGAATCTCAAGGAGAGTACTTCCTTTTCACATCTCAATTTCCAACTCCCCTATGATAGATTGTTTTGATTATGATAAAAAGGGGGAGAAGAGCTATTATGACTTCTTTTTCAATTTTGGTAAGAATAATATAAAAAGGGGGAGAAGAATAGTATCAACTTATACAATTTATTTTTCATGTCTTAGCATATAAGCATAAATAAATCAAACTCTTAAGGATCAGTAAGTAAGATAAATAGGGGGAGTTTGCAATTAGTTCATTAGCATTATTTTTATTATCACAAGTCATCAAGTTTTGTTATCATCAAAAAAGGTGAAATTGTTGAGTCCAGGTATATAGTTTTGATAACAATAAAACTTAGCTAAATCTAATTTAAGCTAATAAAATTTTGCTAAGATTTGGAAGTGATACATGTGGAAGAATAAAGATTTGGAAATGGTACATGTGCAAGAATAATGAAGTTTTGCCAAGATTTAAAAGTGACATATGTGGAAGAATTCAACTTGTAATATATATTTATATGAATTGGCTTTCAAAAGAAATTATAGAATAAGCTTGACATGTTAAATGATAAATGAATGGATGATACAATATATATGTTACAAATATGTATAAAATTAAGCCATCAATTACATAAAACCAAAGAAATAGATGACACATGAACTTAAATGAATTATCAACTTAAGTTCAATATAAATACTTCTTATTATTTTCTCAATCATTAGAAAAGGAGAAATTGTAATGATTCAACTTGCATTAATCTCAATTTACCATGATTTGTGTCAATATATGCTTAAAATGGACTAATGTGCTCAAAAGTGTAGAAAATTTCTAAGTATAGACATATCGCATGCAAAAATGAAGCTTCTTGCATATATCGCTTGTGGTACCAGAGCCTCATATGCATACTACCTATGATGTTCCAACAACGATATGAATAGTGTAGAAAATTTCTAAGTGTTAGCATATCACCTACAATCCTAAAGCCTCCTACGCATATCGCTTGCAATATCGGAGCCTCCGACCATATTGCCTAGGATTCACTTGCCAATTGGGAACCTCCTGCACCTACCTCCTGCCAATGTCTAGCAACTTGGCTTAAGAGAGTTTTGGGGAAAATGGACCATAACCGATATCATAGCCACCTACAATGTGCTTATCTCTTCAACAGTCAAAAATATAACCATTGAAATACCTTGAAAGCTTCCCCTATTACTTCAAACAGTTAGAAATTGATGAAGAACTATAAAGGAAACATAATTTGTACATTAAGAAGAGGGATTCAAGGAGTTACAAGCATTCATTGAGTATTAATCTTCAAATCTCTTTACAACTCAAACCCAAAGCTTTCAACCTTCATTATCTCTCATTCAAGGCTTTCTACAACAACACAAAGGGATGATCGTCTTCATAAAAGCAAGCTTCAAGGATTACAAAAGCTTCCCCTGTGCTCTAAAAGAAACATAATCAAAGTATAATTTCTTTCTTTGTTATTTCTATATGTTTATTTCCTTGAGTTAGTATTGGAGACCAATCTCAAGAAAAAACAAGTGTGTTTGTTGAAGTGTATCTCAAAAACAATTTGTTAGTTTGCATTATGTCCCCTAGAGCTAGAGTCTAGAAGAGTGCAAGAGACACTAGTTATGGTCCCTAGAACCGGAATTTAGAAGAGTGCAAGAGGCACTAGTTACACCACCTAGAGCTAGAATCTAGAGCAGTGCAAGAGGCATTAGTTATGCCCCCTTAAGCTGAATCAAGAAGAGTGTAGTAGCATTGATTACATCCCCTTGTGCTGGAATTAGGAAGAGTGAGTTTGCACTAATTGTATTATGTTTTAGATAGTGGAACCCAAGACATAAGGGGTGTATGCTTGGAAGAGTGGAGTAGAGAGGTTGGCCTAAACTACTATACATTTTGCCTGCTGTCTATGATTGGTTTATTTTCTTTAATTCAACATTTTATTATATACACTAGCAAATCATTCAAAATAAGGGAATTTGATTAACTGAGGTTTAAGCAAGAAAACTTTATAAACTCAATTCATCCTTCCCCTCTTAAGTTAAGCCATGCCAAAAGGGACCAACATCTAGGCCAAGAGAGAAAGTGAGAGAGGAAACTAGAGAGATCTTTCGGCCAAGAGAAGAAGCAAGAAAGGAAACTAAAATGGTCTCTCATACTTGTTGGTTGTTGACCCACTGATAGAGGAAGTGAGAGAGGAAACCAAAGAAGTTTTATGACCTTCTTACATCACTAGAGGAATCAACAAAGGAATGAGGGGGGCCATTTATGCAGATTTTTAAAGGCATTTTGACATCTATTTCTGAAAGTTTTCTCACCAAATCGTTAAGAATTGTTTTAGACACTATAAATACATCGAAAATAAAGGAGGATACTATAATTAAAAATGTTGCAGTCATAAGAGAACTTAAAACTTCCAAATGTATGCACTCCATTATACTTCAACTTTCAATCAAGCTTAGAGCAACATCAAATCTTACTCAAGAGGAGTCTGAAGCACCTTAATTTTGTTGAGTAATATTTACATTTAAGCTTTACTTTGTTTACATTTTAGCTTACTTAGAGACATTCCTTTATACATCTTTATTTCTATTTTGAGTTTTGGGGTTTCTACTAGCAAGGAAGTGTTATCCTTGCAGCAGTATTGTGTTGTAAGAGTTCCCTAATAAGCTTAGTAAAATTAGGTGGTATTGTTAGAGTTTCTAGATGATCTCAAAAAAACCAAGGGCATGATTCCATGGTGGATGATGGAACCCAAGTTTAGGATATGTGGAGAGTGGAGTAGGTGTTGAGTTAACGCAAACCATTACACTTCTTTGTGTGCTTATTGTCTTATATATTTATATGCTTCCACTGCTATCTTGTTCTTGCTCTTACTTATTCATTTAGTTTTCCAATGTTACTTGTTTTTATGGTTTTCCATATGCCTTGTTTTTAGAACCAACAAACAAAACCCTAACCTCAAGTAATTTACATGAGCAACATGAAAGATAGTTTTCATTGTCCTATATCATTATCCTAGTTCAATTTCCATTTTCTAGGCATTCCAAGATACCTCGTATTTGTTTATGAATCCTTTGGTTTCCTTAAAGGAAGCATTATAATATTGTATATCTTCCACTTCACCTTAGAATTCAATAAATATTTTTTGGTTAGATTCTATCGATTTTTTACTCAATCAAGTGTTTTTTTCTTTAGGATTAGGATACAATCACTTGTTTTTCAATCCTCTGCCAGCACATCACTCCTTTTATTGGTATCTTGTTGAGATAAAAAGAATTAAAGGAGAAGAAGGAAGCTTAGGTGGTGGTGGGCTGACCGTTTGGACCCACCGGCTGGCCATTGGGGCTTGCAGGTCGAATGTTGAATTCGACCCAAGCATGAGCAAAAAAAGCATCAACAATGCACGATTGTACCATTGGAAGCAAGTGGTCACACTAGTAGGGCTATGATGGGAATTATGTGCTAATGATGTCGCATTGCTAGGATAATGGGTGTTTTCGCCACAAGGAGCACTAAATCACTACACCGATGGAATGAGGGGTTCCCCACACTACTTAAGGTCACCATGCCATTACTATCATGTTGCCTACATTGTTACCACTACACTGGTGTAGAGAGAAGACTGCCACATTGATAGGAAGGATCCGTTAATACGAGGGAGATTGCTTGTTGCCCATGATGATGCCATGTACCATTGAGTGGAAGTTTCCATGCGCTGGTGGGGCAAAAGCCACTAGTGGGGCAAGATGCACCATGCACCATTGAGTAGAAGTTTCCATGCACCCATGTGGCAAAATCACTAGCATGGCTTGATGTGCCACATGTCAATGAGGTAAAGCCGCCAATGTGGCACAGCGCTTTATGTACCATTGAGTGGGAGTTTTCATGAGTCGATGGGGCAAAAGATACTAGCAGGGCATGATGCACCACATGCCAATGAGGTAAAGTCACCGATGTGGTTAGCACATCATCTATGCTGATAGGTGTATGTAGCCATTTTTTATAAATAGGAGATCCCCTCCCTCATTTCAAGAGAACTCCAATGAGAGAGAGCCTTTACTCTATCAAAGAGAATTCTCCATTTGAGGCAGGTTGCCACCACTTGGTCCTATGTTGGCTATTAGGCTACATGGGTAGTTCTAGATAATATTACACTATGAGAGTGTGCTAAGTTTGGATGTTTAGTTTTGATGACAATAAAACTTATTTAATGATTTAAATTAAGCTAATGAAATATTGTTTTCATAGTACACCCTTCATTATGTAAGATTGCAAGCAAGGAGCTTTATGATCTTATATAAGTTTGCTGGTAAGCTTGGACATCAATGATTGTATAAGTTGGTTGGTAAGCTTAGAAACCAACGGTTATATAAGTATGTTGGTTATCTTGGAAACCAATGTGTATAAGTTTGTTAGTGAGCTTGAAAACCAATGTATGTAAAGTTTATAAGTGAGCTTATAAAACCAAAAGATAATTAGTGGAACCTGAGTGCAGTGAGTGAGGCTAACTCAAAGAGAAGAATAGGTGTCATGTTGTGGGCTGAACCTCTATAAAATACTTGTGTCTATTGTGCTGCATGATCTATTTTTCATTTATTTTAGAACTTAATTTTTAGTTGGCCAAAATTTTTAAAGGATAAATTCCCTTGCTCCCCCCCCCCCCCCCCCCCAAGCCATCATTTGAACAAGACCAATAGATATAAGGTAGATAAAAAGAATACTTCAGGAGCATGCCAATTCAGTGGAAGCATAATCATATCATAGTTTTCAAGAAAGCAAACATCTGGGGCATTATCAACTGCTGAAGCTAGGTATGTAGCTACAAGTAATTGATGTGCATAGATTCTATGAATGAAACAACAATTGGAAATTATGGAATTAAATTTGTAGATACTTGTATTAGATTTGATAATACAAGTGCAATAAACTTGACTAAGAATTAGTACTATATTCAAAAACTAAGCACATTGAAGTGTTGCGTCATTTATTAGGAACCATGTGCAAAATCATAACATATGTTTAAAATATGTTCCCACTGATAAACAACTAGTAGACATTCTACCCAAACCCAAAAGGAAGTTAGGTAAAGATTTTGCAAAATCAGAAGGGAGTTAGGTGTTTCAAACCCATGTGCATGAACTGCATATCATGTAAAGAATGAATATACATTATTTCATGAATTTCACGTATTTCAGGTAGATTTCCTAAGCAACACATTTAATCATGTTTGAAAGGCATGTGAAATAAGTTTACTTGTATTTAAATTGCACTGTCTACAGACCTCTATAGAATAAAATACAAACCTCTATAAAGCACGAACATAATCAACCGCACCTGGAGGAGAGTTTAATGCACAAGAGAGATGTTTCAACTCCTATTCATTTTTGTGTTTTCAAATGAGAGCGGATTCTTAAGTTTTCATTTTAAAACTCTTTAAAAGAATCTCATTCCCTTAAAAACCCTAAAAGAGCACAAAATCTCTTGTACTTTGTATCCAAATCTCCTCCTAAGTCAATTTGTCCAAATCCAAACCCTAATCCTTCACAAAATCTCCCCTAAAACTTGCTGCAAAAATGTTTGAAGGGAGCTAGCAAAACCTATACCTCCCCATCCAAGGATAATGAAAGAGGGGGAAAGAGGAAGGTAGAAAGAGAAGAAGAAGCATAGAGCAAGAAAAAGAGGTTGGATGACTCAAACACAACCTTCAAGGTATTTTTTGATGGTCATCTCTGTGCATGTGATAAATTTGAAAAAAAAATTAAAAGGAAGAAAGTATTGAAAGGAAGAATCTTTTATTTTAAAATGTTCGGAGATAAGAAGGAGCTTGGAATTTGCCTATGTGTAGTTGGTTTAAACACCAACAGTGGGAAGAAATGTTAAGCTATCAAGATGTCACATACACAAAGTTAGTACAAGTCCTCATTTGTAATTATGATATTAGCAGCAAGAAATCCTAGATAAGAAAAGTAGAGATAAACTTGAGCCCAACCAATATAAGGGCCAAGTTTCATTTGCCTGAAGTGGAGGAGACAATTTAGTGGACAAAAGGCAAATTTAAGCTATTTTCAAATATTACTAAAGAGGAGATAGGAGAAAAAGAAGTATATTTACATGCAAGGTATTTGGATTTAGATTTAAATTAGGCCTATAATATGATTTTCAACAATATCTATACCAAATTGGGTAGAACAGATCAAATACCCAAAAAAAGATGCCCCAATTCTAGGAGCATTAAAAAATAGGAAGGAGATTGACTTAGTTCAACTCATATATGACCACCTATATATGGTTAAGACAAATTCAAGACTCCCATTGCCATATGGGATGATCTTTACAAAATTTATCCAAGACTATAGAGTGGATGTCAAAGATGAGTTTGGAGAACCACTCAAGAAGACAGATATAATTGGAGAATCCACTAATAAAAGAATGGGACTAAAATTCACAATTGATGGATGGATGACTAAAAAGGGGAAGAAGAAAGTAATAGAAGAAAGAAGAGAATGGTTGAAGTTGAAGAAAGAAGGCAAGAAGAAGAGAGAAGAGTTGAAGATGAAGAAAGAAGAGAAGTTAGAAGAGAGGAAGAAGAATAAGTAAGAGAAGAGAGAAGAGAAGAAAGTCTAGCAACGTCAACCTCCACCTCCAGACCTCAAACCTCCACCTATAGACCCAAACCTACCCCTCCTGCATCTTCTCCTCAATGAAGAACAAGCCAACCAACCCAAACCTTCACTCCTAACCTAGCTACCCTTAAAGCCTTCATCTCTAACCAACTTAAGTGAATCTACACCAAACTTGAGAACATAGAAACTCAAGTTGCATCCATCATATCCTATTCTCCCAAAAAGATAGATAAAATTGAAAAAACAATAAATCTAAAATTAGATATACTGATTTCTTTAGTTGAATCTACTCAGCCTCCAACTAATCCTTTCCAAACAGGACCAATACCCTTTACCCACTCTTCTTCTGCTAAAACTTGCCCATTCCAAGACTAAACCACCAAAATCCCTACCCCTATCAGACCTAACCTTAAAACCCAAACCTCTCAACCTAAAATCACATCACCTACTCCACATGAACTAACAAACCAACCTTCCCAACCTAAGCCTCAATCCCCCTTCATCCCAAAACCACACGCACCTAAATGGGTAACTCCCAGTCCATCATGAGAATCCATTCCAACTAAGTTGGTCAAAGCACCACATAGTACACCACCCAAACAACTAGAGACCTATATATAGAGTTTTAGGCTAAAATTAAAGATGACCTATATAGATTTCAGGCTAAAATTAAAGATGACCTATATAGATTTCAGGCTAAAATTAAAGCCAATTCTATGACTATCCCAAAAACTTCTGAAAAGGATATCTCTCGCACCAAACTCCACTTTCTTTACCTAGAAACCTAGCCTACTTATAAAGACTTATCCCCATACCCAATCCCCCCTCATCCAAGACACCTCAACCAAAAATAACTCAACCCAAGCCTACCCCTAAAACCAAAAGACAATACTTACAATCCTACTTCCCACAAGCCTCACCCAAACCATGTTGGTCCCATTCAAGTGGTAGCTCAAGAGGGGGAAGAATTGAGCTTTTAAAAATTTCTGGCCAAATAAAATAAAATGTTGGAAATAACAAAATTAAATTACACAAAACATAGATAATGATATTTTTATAGTGGTTTAGCCCAACCTGATACCTACTCTACTCTCTAACTCAACCTCACTTACTGCACTCAGGTTCCACTAACAACTATTGGTTTTCTCAAGCTCACTAACAAACTCTTATAGTAGTTGGTTTTCAAGCTTACGAATGAACTTGTTGGTTTTCAAGCTTACTAATGAACTTATTAGATTCCAAGCTCTCCAATGAACTTGTTAGTTTCCATGCTCACCAATAAACTTGTTGGTTTAAAAGCTCACTAACAAACTTTTACACTATTGGTTTCAAAGCTAACCAATGAACTTATACAAGGAAAAGGTTGTATAGGAATATGCCTCTACTTAGGCTAGTTTGTACAAAAGATAAGTGTGAAATCACTAAATGAATAAACAATTAAAAAGCTTGTTGAAATCAAACTCCAGATCTTTGGTAATGATAGACCATTAAGCACAGATTTGCAATCAGCATGTTAAAGTTGATGTCTTGGAAGAAAACTTATATGGATGTAAATGCTCTCACGTGCTCTTTTCTTTATTTGATTGACTTGAATTCCTTCTTGTTATCTTTGAATAGTCTCTTACTTCTCTTTTATACTTGATTTAAAAATCTACCCATTGGAGAAGATGATAGTCATTAAATACAAGTAGATTGTGAAGATTTTCTGCCCGTTGAAGTGTTCTCGCAAGTTCTCTTTGTCCGAGGACACTTCGACAATGTCTAAGATTAATAGCTATGTTTGAATTTAAGATTTCAACTTTACTTGAATCATTTCGCTTGTGTCTATTTTCATTCAACTATGTTCGAATATAAGTTCCTATGTCCAAAGTTAAGATTTTGGACTTACTTGAATCATTTTGCCTGCAATAAACTTCATTCGGCTATGTCTGAAAATGAATTTCCATGTCTAAAGTTACAATTTCAGATTAGAAATGGTGTGAATGGTCTTGACCGCATGACTAAGTTCTAGCTATGTCTAAAACTAAGCTAGCAATGTCCAAAGCTTGCTTATGTGTCTAGAACTGATCTCGCAATGTCCAAACTAGCTTCTATGTTTGGAATTGGTCACGTAATATCCGAATTTACTTCTGTGTCTAGAATTCTACGTCTCTTTGTTTGCATTACACTATATTACATATGTGGCTAGATTGTGTCCGAATTTTGTTTTGAAGATTTATCATCTTGGCTTCTTGTTTAGCATTTCCAAACTTAGTTTTGTGTCCGAATTGGTCACACAATGTACGAAAACAAGTTGCTATGTCCAAAATTGGTATGAAGTCTATCCGAAGCATTATCTAAAGTACTTCTTCTATCCAAACTTTGGCATTAGTCTGATTGGTTTCAGTAGCATCCTAAAATACGTTTGAAGTATCTTTTGAACTTGATTAATGTTAGACATATCCTTGAACTGAAAATTTAGCCTTGAATGCTTGGCTATTGCATCTGAAATATATTTGAAGAGGCTCCAGACTTTTATCATATGTCTTTAGTTGATAGTCTTTAAATATACTGAATTTCTTCATGTATTGACTTTGTTCTTTGTAAACTTAGTTATGTCTTGTCTCATCTAAAATTATTTTCAAAATTTCAGTGTCATTCTTTCTCTTTTGAGCATTTACAATTTCTTCCTTTATGGATATAATACTATGGATCTTTATCTGTGATATGATTTATATTTGTGTTGTCCACTTAACTGAATTTATTTATCTGAAAATGTATTATACCTATCACTGCAATACTAGGGAACATAATCATCAATATCTTAATCATTCACTCATAGGCATTTGTTTATCATCAAAACTTAGCTGGTTAAATATGTTCATCATCAAAATCAAGATAGGTAAAGGAGGTTTGGGTCAACTATGTCAACAAACCATCCACTAAACTTGCATCTATTCCCAAATCAAACAAACCTTAAACCAATTCACCGAACTTAGACCAATCCCTTTCCATTTCCTCACACCTTGACTCTTATCCTACGCCTACACCCAAACCCAAAATCAAAATTAAAACTAAGTCATCCACCATTCCCCATGACCCAATCTCCATTATCTATGAAGAATACCAAGCAAAAATAAGAGTTAATGTCCAAGTCTACTAACAAGACTCCAAACATTTTAGGAGTGGTAATCATACTCTAGGATCTTACCTCCTCTCCCATTTCTTGAGTTGGTAAACAAAACTTCTACTACTAAATCTAGATCATTCTATGACCCATATTGTAAGCCTCCTTCCTAATACCAGCGATCATAATCCAAGCCTATGCCATTCTCAAGATACATATCTTGGACCCCTCTTTCTCAGCAAAGTCAATTCAAAATTTTGAGAAAAAGATAGTTGTCTCAAGAAAGCCAAAAACTCTTAAGACTTCTACCATCTTACCCAAACCACCCCATCCTTCTAACCAAATGCCACCTCAACCCACAACCACCACATTTAGCTTGAAGAAAATTTCCCAAAACTCAAATCCATACAACTTAACCTACACTAAGAAACCCTCCTACACCAAGAAACCCTCATTTTGCTATATTTTGACTTATTTCTGTTTTTTCCTTTTACAAATGTAAATGTATTTCATGATCAATCAATGAAATACAATTGTTCCATGTTAAATATATGCATATCATTGCATCTACATTTGCACTTCTTTTCATTAGTTAACAAGACATACACCTAATCTACCCCTGCGTATTTTCTTTTATTATGATGAAAAGGGGAAGGCAAGGAATGCCTTCATTCATTAATTCAGGGGGGGTAATAAATTGAAAAAGAACAAGAATCAAATTTCAAAGATTAATCAAGGCACCTATTTGGGGGGGGGGGGGGGGGGTGGTGCATTATGAAG
>JAYJMB010033697.1:31944-81946 GCA_036873735.1 Pouteria campechiana
CCCCCCCCCCCCCCCCCCCCCCCCGGCATGATGAAGGAGTTAAAGAAGCTAACATAAAATAAACTCCCTTAATGAATTATCTTTTTCAAAAGAAAGGATAACTTAAATATTTTGTCATCATTAAAAAGAAGGAGAATGCTAAGACTAACCCTGCCATCAGGTTGATTTCAATGATGAAAGAGTAATAATAGCTAAGCTTTAATGATGAGCAAACAAATGAGTGAAAAAGAGAGTACTAATAATTTCATTTCTAAGTGTTGTAGAAATAAAATTGAAAATTTAAAGAGAAACACAATAGAACCTAAGTAAGAGTGATATGGGACCCAAGAACACATTTAATAAACTCACACATATCAAAAAACAAGCAAGAATGAAGAAAGCAAGTAAATGCAACACAAAAATGAAGTTTTGTGGTTAAAGGATAATAGAGAGGAAAGCACTTTCTCTATAGAGTTCTCTGCAGCAACGCAAAAATGAGCCCAAGTTGAAGTCTCTCCATAGAGTTATCTATAGAGGAAACATTATCACTATATAGGTCTACAAAAAAAGCCATTAATGTTAGTTGAGAATATCAAAAACCTTTAGAGGAAGCTATAGAGGACACATCCCAAGCTATAGAGGTCTGATTAAGTCTCTCGAAAAACTTCTCCTCTCCCGGCAATGCAAAGAGGCTATATCCTTCCTTTTAAAGGCCTATTTTTAGTGCTACAATGGTCACTAATAGCCTTTCATGACCTACAGAGGTTTGGAATACTCCTCTAGAGGTTTGAAGATACAACTATTATTTTTTTCTTCTATTATTTTTTTCTTTCATGAATCGTAAGTAAACTAAAATGGACAGAATTTCAACAGGCTCTTTCACAACAACTATAAACCCTTATATGAGTATAAATAGAAATTCCATTCAAAAAAAGCAGATCTTTTACATTCACTAAGCTTAAACTTGTGCATTTACAAAAAGATTAAGTTTTTTTCAAAAGTTTCTACTCCACCACGCATCAACTCTATTCCAAGCTTAAAGCCTCATATGTTAAGAATGTTATGCATGATTTTTGATAACAATAAAACTTATATTAAGACATATCTTATGCTAATGATATACATGCTCAGAGAACTTGAAACAAGAACAATTATGCTTGAAATATATGCGTGCTTAATAAAGTTCAAACACACACACACACACACACACATATATATATATGCATTCTTGATTATGATAATATATTAAATTATATGTTTGCACTTTGCTTTTTAGATATTATTATATTATGTGCTTGAATGATAATACCTATTATCCTTGCTCCACAACATGTATAAATTATATGAGGGCACATACATTCCAATAAAATGATATATATTTCAAACCTAACAATGTAGCAAGTGCAGAAATTTCTAAGAGCAAGACTATAACCATTTGCCTTAACAAACTGCTATGCTTAAGAAGAATCAGATATGAAGACCACATTTTTAGAAGAAGTGGAAGAAGAAAATAGTGATTTTGAGATATGCTACAAGGAGTCTGCTTTGTTTTTAATATCTAAAAAGAAATCTTCACAGACAAATGCAAAGCAAAGACAAAGTCGAAGTCAAAAAGCAGAAATTTCATCCAAGAATATAACTTCGAACAACCCAAAATGACCAAGCAGAAGTTCATCTGAGACTAAGCAAGAAGGAGCAATTTCATCAAGAACTCAGACAAATGAAAATGGAAAAGAAACTCCATCTGATTGTCAAAAAATGAGAAGACTATCAAATCGAAAGAAGATGAGAAATAAGAAAAAATTTCATCTGACCAAAAACTCAGACAAATGTGTATGATGAGAAGGAACCTTGTCTGACCGATGAATGCTAGATATAAACTTTGTTTGACACTTAGTTCAGACAAATGCAGAATAAAGAGAGTTCATCCTATTTTATTCGAACAAAAACACAACAAAAAGGAAGTAAACTTTATCTGAATCCAATCCAACTTTGTACAAGCTATCAGAGTTCGTCCGATATTAACTTCGGACAACAAACAAAGAAGAAGCTTCGACTAACAGACATAAACCAAAGGAAAAATTTGTTAGAGACTTAATTCATAAGAATACAAATAGAGAGAGGTCGTGACTTTGTCCAAAATAAAGTATTATGTGACTAGTAATTAATCCAAAGCATCAAAATGACATCTATGCTCATGTGTTTTCAGCGTGAAGAATCATTTAGTTACCATTTTTGGTAATCAATAGTGCAGTAGCCTTTCCAGCTATGACAAGTCAAAATGAAAGAAAATTTCAAATAGCTTATCTTCCTCTCTATAAGAGAATGGCATTACAGCAATTTGGGACAAATCAAAAGCAATGCACTCCAATGGAAGAAATTACAACAGTCTTCTACATTCAATGCTACTCACATTTTTGCATCCAATCCAACCCATTCCTTTGCAATGATCAAGTTTCTAAAGAGCTATTGAAGGAGTTGAGTTGGATAATTAAAAAAGAGTGGAGTATCTTTCAAAAGCCTAAATCTTCTAAAAATCCTTCCACCGATGGCCAAGAGCTTAAATTTTCAAATATCCATTAGAGAGCTTCAACTTTCAATTCATGGGAAGATCTTCTGTGCTATAAGGAGCTGTAACAACATTAAGAGTTCCCTGATGCTTCAATAAAAAACTGTATAAGAGTATATAAGTTTACTGGTTGACTTGAAAATTAAAAGTTGATAGTGAGCTCAGGAAAACCACTTTGTATGAGTTTTTGGTGAGCTAAAAAACTAGAATATAAGTTTGTTGGTAAGCTTAAAAACTAGTGAGTTGGTTGTAAGCTCAGAAAAACCATCAAGTGTGCTGGTGAGCCTAGAAACCAGTGAGTAGGTGGTGAGCTCGGGCAAATTATGAAGTTTACTAGTAATCTTTGAAACTAATGAGTTTCTAATGAGCTCGAAAAAAATTTAATTGTATGGCAATATATGAGATATAGTGGAACCCAATGTATAAAGAGAGTGTACTCTTGGAAGAGTGGAATAGGGAGGTTGCCCAAAACACTATAAAAACTGCGTTATTCGTGTGTGTGCCATTTGTGATTGCTTTACTTTTCTCGCACCTTAGTGCTACATTATTGATTTCATATTGCATTGCACACAAGGATAAAAGAGGAAAATTAATTTAGTAATGTTAAGTCTAACCCCTTTAAAAAGCTTGATTTTGATGATAAATGAGATTAAATAACTTAGTTGTGATAATGAAAAAACAAATGAGTAAAGAATTAAGGTACTAACAAGTTACTTTCCAAATGATGCAGTATTTATATTGTTGGTTTCCATAAGGTGGCTTAACCTAAGAGGGGAGGGGTAAATTAGGTGTATAAAATTTATTACTTAACCCCTATGAAATCAATTTCCCTCCTTTCATGCTTGCGTGTTATGCAATATGAGATGAATAATAAAGCAATAAAGTGCACAAATAGTAAAGCAATCACACACACAAATAATAAGATTTTTATAGTAGTTCGATCTCCTCACCTCTATATCCAGCCTTCTAAAAACACACCATGTGTCTTGAGTTCCACTATATTCAATAGTAGAAATATAAGTAGTACTCCTAACACACTCCTAGACTTTGGCTCTAGGGGGCATAAACATAGTGTTCTCGGCACTCTTCTAGATTCCAACTCCAGGGGGCATAACTAGTGCTCGCAGCACTCTTCTGAATTCTAACTCAAGGGGGCATAACTAGTGCTCCTAGTACACTTCTAGATTCAGGCTCCATGGGGCATAACTAGTGCTTGTAGCACTCTTCTGAATTCCAGCTCAAGAGGGCATAACTAGTGCTCCTAGTATACTTCTGAATTCAATCTCCATGGGGCATAAATTTGGTTTAATGAGCTAACCAGAAACTCTACCTTTACAGGTACTTTATGTACAAAGATATGCCTCTATCAAGGCTAATGATTACATACAATTAAAGCACAATTATAAATGATAAACTAATAAGCACATAGCCTAGGGTCTCTAATTCCATTTCCTAAACTAGCGCTTCCTCCATAATCAATGATTTCTCTCTCTCGTTTCTACTTGTCACAACCTTTCTATCTCTTTAGTTTCCTAGTTATTATCATGCCTTAACAAGACTAACTGACTCTGATACCACTCTATAACACCCCTAAATTCAAGTAGCTACTTACTCATATTTCAGAGAAAGATCCTGCCAAAAATTTGGCAAAGTCACCCCTGAAATATGAGGGTTTCCAAACTTGTACACACATTTGATCATCCATGTACACTATATATATCCACAAATTCTTATACATCCACAGTCCAATGGACCAACTAGTAGTCTTATGGCATGAAAATATCTAAGAATCAATAATCAATGAATAATAAAAATGTTAAACCTCTCCTTATCCATCATCCATCAATAATGAATCAATAATTGACAGGTCACATAATCCACTATAATCTAACTTCAATAGATAATCAATAGTTAAATAAGGAATGTCACTCCATCGCCGCTAGTTCCCATTTAAGGAACTAATCCCTAGTTGGGCTCCTTCATCATGCCTAGCATCTAAAACATAGAAAAAGGGTGAGTCCAGGCAAACTCAGTAAGTAGAGAAAAATGGTAAAACATTGTATATCATGCATAAAGTCGCACAAACCAACACATGCCAGTGCAATCATATTTTACTCTATATAAGCATACTCATAAGCAATTAAACATACAAATGTAATATATTCAGTGTTATAAAGGCTACCATTTAACCACACAGGCAATCTATCGGCCACACAGACCATCCATACGCCATACAGTCAACACGATAGCCATACAAGCTCATCATGTATGTCATACATACATCACATGAACTCTACTACCATGTCATACTCACACATATCACATTATATGAACAAAAGTAATCTCAACAAAACAAGTAACGATCTATTCAAAACATCAAATGCATGTGGTAAATTCAAGTCCAAAGCAAATTCCATAAAAACATCTCAAATCATTAACAAACACGATAAATCATGTTACCCGTATGCCAAACATACTAATATACTCAATCACAAATAATTTGGTTGGAAACCTACTTACCTTAATTCTTCACAAATCCAGATTTCTTTCTTTTATGTCAAGCAACCAAAATAATTCACTCTTTCAATCAAGTATCAAATACTATATTCATTATCACCACCTAGACCAAGTTCAATTCTAGGGTTTTCCACTCCCATTTAGCAATTCAATGTTTCTACACTTTATACATTACCTTTTTAGTTAATAATCATTCTAATTATCATGTTTCTAAATTTCCAATTTGATAATTTCATGAATTTGCAAAACAGCCCTTAACTTTTGCACGAGTGACTTCCCATTTATAAATTCTCATATATGATTAATCCTAGTCAAGTTTTCGTATAATTCTACTTCATTATTGACGTGATTAAACATATTAATCCTCAATAATCATTCATAACATGTTCCCATGATCTCCATAAAGTAAATAGTCCTTAACTTCATGATTTTCAATTTAATATTTCATGCTAATATAAATCCACATTAATCTTATCATATATAACGCGTAAATCATTATTAAATTCAAGGATTACATTCACCACATCTTCAACTAAGTAAACAGCCCTAGTTTTCACATATTTGATGAAGTAAATTAGGGTTTTTCATTCTAATGTTATTTTCTCTTAATTTTTCATGAATTTATTGTTTAAAACATTTCAATTCAACCCCTTTTTCTAGGATTCAATGACACCTACAAATCTGATCTTCAATGTAATCCTAATTGCACAAATCCCTAATTAATTTCCCCTAACATCATGAAGCTCTTGTAAATCATGATTTCTCATGCTAAAAGTAAATAGAAACATCATATTTAAACACACCTTTCACATTGAAAAATCAGAGAATATTGCTACCCGCTTGATATATTGATTGACTAATGAAAACCTTTATGCCCACTTAGATTAGATGGAGGAGAAATTATCGAATGATGAATATGGTTTCTAATTAACATTATGATGGAGGAAGAAAGTAAACTGTTTGCATTGAGAAGAAGGGGTGGAAACAAAGGGTTCGCTTTGGGATTTTTAAGCAGCCACATATACGCATATCCCTATTAGGAAGGCAACAAGTGAAGTCCACAACCATGCCTAGGGTTCCAACATATTGCATGCAGATTGCATGGCCAATTTAGAAGTTTGCTTGCATGCAAACTCTCATGGGAGTAACGTATCTAGTGTGATTAGAAATTCAGTTAGGTGTGTTAAATTAAAACTCTCCCAATTAATGTGCAAATCCAATAATATTTGGGTAGCTACAAGTCATCTAAATCATCTACACTC
The DNA here is from genome assembly GCA_036873735.1 of Pouteria campechiana. Lineage (NCBI taxonomy): Eukaryota > Viridiplantae > Streptophyta > Magnoliopsida > Ericales > Sapotaceae > Pouteria > Pouteria campechiana. The sequence goes on from JAYJMB010033697.1 coordinate 38,272, forward strand.
ACATCTATTTAATCATCAAATCATTCATCATTTAACCCCATTAAATATAGATTTTCTAACTTAATTAATAATTAAATTGGTACAACACAAATCTGCCTATCAAACATACCAATCTACCCAATTTAGTGATATAAATAAACTTATTTCACCAAAAATTTAATACCCTAGATGAACACTCTCATGAGGAAAATATTTAATGGTTTGGATCTTCCAAAAAAAAAAACTCCTATATCATCTTCAAAATAATTTATCTTTTTTGATATCTAATTAGTAATTTTTATCAAAACATGTAAGTGCTACTGTTTCACACACTATTCACCAAATGGGTGAATTTTCTTAAATAATTTATTTTATTATTTTCTTCCACACACTCATATGTTTACCTTATTTCCTCAATCTGAGCAGTGGGATGAGTCTTACATCACAAGATGATCAATTTAAGCCCAAAATTTGATAGCAAAATATATCAACTGCAAAACTTTAAATCTTAATCATTAACACCTTATTCTTTAATACATAATGATTTTGCATTAGATTTTGAAATTAATTTCTATTACAATTTGGATAGTTATAACATGTATAATATACATATATTCATGTGTCAAAAAATTGCCAATCTATAGTCATGAGTTGTATAATTTTCTGTAATCAATAGTAATCAAATTTGGGCAGCAAGTTAATTATTAACTTACATCTAACTTTTGACAGTAATATGCCAATTAATACATCATGACCCATGTCCCATATAAACTAAATTTTTATACAATTAAATCATCACATTGGACTACTATATATGCACTTTTAATCACACCTAAACTGAACAGCAACTTAATCATCAATTAACATTTAAGTTTTCCATAAAAATCCAATTTTAACTAAATACATGTCAAGGTAATAAATGTTACTTGTCTCAAATATTTGACACATATGGGAGTTGCTTCATCAAAAGTGGTAAATACAAAAGTTGTACCCTTTATTGTTAATTTTCCAATGAGTCAAAAATCACAAAATTCTGATTTCTCATGAAAACGTTATAGCCAAAACACTACTACTATCTCTAATTCAAGAGGCGTCACTTTCTGGGACCCTCAACTCAAAATATAAGCTCAATTAGAAAATTTAGTCAACATGAAAGTTCTACGCCTTGAAATTATCTAAACAATGCAAAACAAATCACCTAATTTTGAGTTTGTATAAAGAAGTTATGGTCAAAATACTAAAACTGCTCCAGAATGATGAAATTACCAAAAATACCAAAAGTCATATTAAATTTCCAATTATTTAGGGCCTCCAATTACTAGAAATTTTATTATAATTGAAAATTTTACTTATCAAAATTTAGGTTGTCATATTTCACCCTCATTATAAAAAGTTTCATCCTCGAAACTTTAAACTTCATCCCAAAGGTAAGGATACTTAGCTTTTATCATCTCTTCAAGCTCCCAAGTTACCTCTTCTTCAATGTGATTGCACCATTTCACCTTTACCAATCAAATCACCTTGTTTTTGAGTTGCTTCTCCTAGCCATCAAGTACCTTGATTGGCCTCTCAATGTACTACAAGTATTCCTCACCCTGAATGTCCTCTTATCTCAACACATGAGATGAATTTGGCTCATACTTTCGTAGGGAAGATACATGAAAAACATTGTGCATTTCACTCATAGATGGTGGTAATGCAACTCGGTAAGCCAACTTACCAATCTGTTTCAATATCTGATATGACCCTACATACCTAGGACCCAATTTGCCCTTAGTGCCAAATCACACTACTCCCTTCATAGGAGATACCTTCAGGAATACCATATCACCCACCAGAAACTCCAGATCATGCCTCCTTGTATTAGCATAACTCTTCTAGCGTGACTGAGCAATCTATACCTTCTCTCCAATCTGAGACACCTTATCCATAATATCCACAACCATCTGAGGATCAACCAATGCTCTCTCACCAACCCCATCCTAGTGTAAAGGCGATCTATATTTCTGTCCATACAGCACCTCAAACGGAGTCACTGAATACTTAAGTAATAACTATTATTATAAGCGAATTCTGCTAAAGATAAGTACTCTATCCATAATCTACCCCAATCCAGTACATAAGTTGTCAACATGTCCTCCAATTGCCTACTCATTCACTGTGTTTGTCCATTTGTCTGTGGATGATAAGTGGTACTACAATTCAATCGAGTTCCTATAGCCTTGTGCAAAGCCTTCCAAAACTTAGAAGTAAACACCGATCCACAATCAGTAATAATAGACTTAGGTGCTCTATGCAAACTCACAATCTCCTTATGATAGATCTAGGCATACCTCTCAACTGTATAAATAGTCTTCGCAGGCACAAAATAAGCCACCTTAGTTAGTCTGTCTATAATCACCCATATGCTATTATAACCTGCCATAGTACATGGCAGTCCCATAGTAAAGTCCGTATCTATATTTTCCCACTTCCACTCAAGTTTCTCTATAGGCTATAATAATCCTCCTGGCCTTTGGTGTTCTGCTTTTATCTTCTGGCAGGTCATACATTTAGCTACACATTGGGTTACATCACTTTTCATACCAATCCACTAATAGTATATCTTCAAGTCATTATACATCTTCGTGCTTCCCGGGTGGACAGTGTAAGGTGAATAATGAGCCTCCTCTAATATCTTCTACATTATAACTACATGCCTTAGAATCGCCAATCGATTCCTGTACTCGGAATATCATCTGAGCCCACCAAAAAGTCTGGCAACTCTCCATTTCAAGCTCTCTCCCTTATGTTCTAGAATTCCTCATTTGCCATCTCTTCCTGAGCCCTTTTTTTCTCATCTATCAAGGTAGGCTAAATAGTCAACTAGCACACCTATGACACCAATCCTTCCATACACACATGAAAATCCAATTTTCTCAATTCCTCAAATAGTTCTACCTTCTGTGTAATCATACAAGCCATACTGCTAGCTGACTTCCTATTTAACGCGTTAACCACCACATTGACTTTCCTCGAAAGATAATAAATCTCCAGATCATGATCTTTTAGTAATTCAAACCACTGCCTCTGCCTCATATTCAGCTCCTTTTGTGTAAAAGTGTACTTCAAACTCTTGTGATCAGTATAAATGTCACACTTCTCCCCATATAAGCCTCCAAATCTTCAATGCATAGATCACCACTGCTAACTCCAGATCATGTGTTAGATAATTCTACTCATGCGACCTTAACTACCTGGAAGCATATGCTATAACATTATCATTCTACATCAATACACATCCTAATCCATTCTTAAAAGCATCACCATACACCACAAATCCACCTTGACCTGATGGCACTATCAACACCAGCGCTTCCACCAAACACTACTTCAGTTCTTAAAATGCTTCATCATACTTGTCTGTCCAATCAAATCAACTCCCCTTATGGTTTAGTCCGGTCATAGGCACTGCAATAGTAAAAAGTCCTTCCACAAATCTTCTATGGTAACCAGCTAATCCCAAAATGCTCCTCACTTCTGTCACATTAGTCAGCATCAGACAATTCACTATTACCTCTATCTTGTGAGGATCCATAAAAATACCATTTGCTAATACTATATGTCCCAAAAAGGCAACACTGTTTATCGGGAAATAATTTTTTTTTAATTTGGCATACAATGTTTCCTCCCTAAGCTTCTACAATACTATCCTCAAATGTTGCTCATGCTCCTCCTTATTCTTAGAGTATATTAGAATGACATCAATGAAAACCACCACAAACTGATCAAGATAGGGTCTAAACACTCTGTTCATCAAATCTATAAACACTGCTGGAGCATAAGTCAGCCCAAACGGCATCACCAAGAACTCGTAGTGCCCATATTTGGTTCTGAATGTTGTCTTGGATACATCTGTAGTCGTTACCCACATTTGACGATAACCCGATTGCAAAATCAATCTTTGAAAATGTCTTCGCTCCCTGCAACTGATCCAACAAATCATCAATCCGATACAATGGATATTTATTCTTAATAGTAACCCTATTCAGCTCTCTATAGTCGATGTGCAATCTCAAACTTCCATCATTCTTCTTCATAAACAATATCGGTGCCCTCCATGATGATACACTAGGGCAAATAAATTCTTTATCCATCAACTCTTGCAACTGTTCTTTCAATTCCGCCATCTCCATTGGTGCCATATGATACAGAGCTCTCGATATCAACCCAGCTCCATGTTGGAGATTAATAATGAACTTCACCTCTCTCTCTGGGGGTAACCCTAGTAACTCCTCTGGAAACACATCCAGAAAACCTTAAACTATGGGATTATTTTCCAATAATCGATACTTAGAATGAGCATCTACTATAGACACTAGATAAGCTTCACACCCCTTCCGTGCTAAACTCATTGCTCCCATTGCCAAGATGAGTTTAGGCACTTCACCCTTAGGCAAACTCCTAAAAATAATATCAATTTCATCTAGAGTCTTTAAAGTCACCTACTTAGTCTTGCAGTCTACTCTGGCCTCATAATTGGACAACCAGTCCATACCTAAGATAATATCTAATCCTTTCATGTCTAACACAATCAAATCTGCACAAATTGTCTACTCTCTATCACTATGGGGATCTCATAGCATATCTCAAATGCTACATTAATTATTTTCAAAGGTGTAGACACTTTCACATTATGAACCATGGGATATTTCGACAATCCAGCTCTATTCACAAATACAACAGAAACAAAAGACAGAGACGCACCAGGATCAAATAATACACAAGCCATATGATCATAAACATAGAGGTTACTTATCACCACCTCCTCCAATGCCCGAGCCTCCTGAACATTGGCTGCCTAAATAACTACCGCCACCTAAGGCCTCTGCCCATCATATGTTCGTCCTAATGCCTGGTTTTGCCTTTGTCCATCATAGTTACACCTTAGTGCATGATTCTATCTAGGTTCCTCATATGGACATCCTCTACATCTGCCTCTCATCTGAGTTCCCCCATGCATGGGCTGTTGTGCCATCCTCTGATCTCCTTGCTGTAAGTATGGACAATTTGGCCTCATGTGCCCAGTCTCTCCACAAGACAAATAAGTAGTTGGGTTGTTAGGATTATATACATGATTTTGATAACAACAAAACTTATTTTAGACTCGAAATATGCTAATGATGTTAATAATTTAGAAAGCTTGTAATATAGTCAAGTATACTTGAAGAATATGTATTTTAATTGAGTAATCACTATGCAAGCTTATTTTCAAGTTATCAAAAAAATACTATGATCCATACTGCAATTAACTTGATTTATCATGTTATGCTATATTAGATCATATTTATAATTGTTAAGATAAAATTATGTGCTTGAGAGAAATATCATTTCTATATTCCAAAGAATGTAAGCTTGAAAAAGTTTTTCTAAATACAAAAATATGATTAAAATTTTATATCCATGTTTCTAAACTTATGCAAATTATATGTGGAAAAATGTATTTTAATTTGTAATAAAAATGTCAAAGTCTCAAAAAGTGACAAAATGCAAAAACACAAGTGGAGGACGCCAGCACTTGGAGCAATCACCTAGCAAACCACCTGGGATGCCAACCACTTGGAGCAACCACCTAGACGCCAGCCACTTGGTGCAACTGCCTACCATACTGCCTGTCAGGAGGCAGTAAGGTACACTTGGAAGAAAAGGTAGAAATTCGACCACAGTTGCATGGCTTAGCTGCCTGGCATATCGCCTGGCACACAACTGCTTGGACTAGGTACTTGCCATATCTCCTGTCAACCCCCAACAATCAGAAATTCAAACGTTGCTTCTTCAAATCAACTCTAACAGTCATGATTTTGAAAGATCTATTGAAGGGGGAATGGATGAACATTTCCAAGAAGTTGTAGCATTAATTTTGAAGATCCTTTTGAACTTTAATCTTTTCATTTTTAAGCAACCTAGGGCCAAGAGCTAAAACTCTTTTCATATTTACATAAGAGCTTTCAAACTTCACAATATTCATCCAAGGCCTTCTTCTACAACATAAAGGGGAGATTCTCAGCACTGAAAAGAGCTACTCAAATCAGTTATTTTCAATGCTCAACAAGAAACACGTTCAAAGTGTAATTCTCTCTTTCTTTTATTTGTGTATATCTTGAGTTGTTAGAAACCCACTAAGAAGAGCGATTCGATTCTTGGAGAGATTATTCTCATAATCAATTATTAAGTTTATGCCCCATTAAGTTGGAATCAAGAAGAACAAGTCGATTATTTGAGGGATTGTTCTCATAATCGATTACCAAGTTTATGCCCCATAGAGCTAGAATCTAGAAGAGTGAGATGAGTACTTGTGTAATTCCATTATAGAGAAATAGTGAAATCCAAGGTACGAAGAGGAGTGTTCTTGCAAGAGTGGAGTAGGGAAGGTTGCCTGAACCATTTTTAAAATATTGTATGTTATTCATGTGTGATTGATTTACTTTCTTGCATTTAACTACTTTATTACTTATTTCATTATAACTTGCACATAAGCACAAAAATGAGGGAAAGTAATCAAATAGGGGTTAAGCAAGAAATTTTTTATAAACCCAATTCACCTCTCCCCTCTTGGGTTAAGCCAAGCTTACAGGACCCAACATGGGCCCCTTAGTCCTTGCTCTGTCTCTCTATTTTGTCTCAGAGCAGGTCTATCCCTCTACTCTCCTTGCCTCTGCCTCTCAGATGTACATTATGCGGCGAGGTGGCTAGGTTGCTTATAATTGTAGCACACCTTCTTTGGAGGTCCATTATAAGTTTAGTTGGTCTTAAGCTTTTGTCTACATTCTTGGCCAGAGTCATTAATTCCCTACTTCTTATCCCTAATCTTATTATGTTCCTCTTCCTCCCTTTCCACCACTCTAGCTCTCTCCAAGATGTCCTCACATTTTGTCAACATAAAGGGAGCCACATCCCGCCTAATGAACATTCTCATGCCCTCCTAAGACTTTCTAGCTATCTCCAAAGCGCTTGTCTGTGCCCATGGCGCGAATTTAGCTAGAGATCTGAATTGTTCATCATACTCTTTAACTGTCTTCTTTCCCTAATACAAGGACATAAATTCTATTGCCCTCCTAGCCCTCTTGCTAGTTAGTACATATCAATCAAAGAACTTCTCCCTGAAATCCACTCATGTCATGTTTATCCAATCACCAGGTATTGTATGCTTCTCTATGTTCCACCATTATTTAGCATCTCCTTCTAGCTTATAGACTACACGTGGTACTTTGTGCCCCTCAAGACACCTCATGTAGGCAAAAAACTTTTCCATTTCGGTGATCCACTCATCCACCACCTTGTAATCCTTCTCTCCCTTGAAGGTTGGAGGCTTCATGTTGTAAAACATATTCATATTCAACTCTAGTCTAGGCTACTGCTATATCATCTGTCCAAATTCCACTACATAGTTCCTTGGGCTGTTGTGCCTTCTGGCCGATTTTGGTTCACTAGATCCAGCTTGCAATGTGGATTGTCTAATCAACCTCCTCTGTGCCTAGAGAAGCTCTTATAATGTCTGAGCCATCTCGAGCATCATGTTCATTATGGCTCCAAACTCTATTGCCCCCACTTATGGAATAGTCCCTCCTCTAGACCGTGGCACATCCAGTCTACTACTTCCTACAATTGTTGGCTCTCTTTCAACCTCTAGAGTTTCCCTATTCTCTTGATTATTCTCCCTTTTGCTGGGAGCCACATTACCTCCATCCTCAGCCATTTGACGTGTATTCTCCTACTCTCTTGGTGCTTCTCTTGGTCCCTCCTAGGAGCCTCTTCTTATACCTCTCTGATCACCACGCCTATGGTTCATGACCTAACCACCCTACTTACAAGCTCCTCCTCCACCATAGGGGCTTTTCCCTTGTTAACATGCTTCCTTGGTGCCATTCTGCACCAATGAATAATATATCATTACACAAAAGCAAACCAATTAGCACTTATGCAATTCATTCATATGACGTGATAATGGAATTGCCAAGGGTCTCTAATTCCATTTCCTATACTAGCATTCCCCCCACTATCAATGATTTCTCTCTCTCTCTCTCTCGTTTCTACTTGTCACAACCATTCTATCTCTTTGGTTTCCTAGCTATTATCATGCCTTAACAAGACTAACCAGCTCTAATACCACTCAGTAACACCCCTAAATTCAAAGAGCTACTTACTCATATTTCAAAGAAAAATCCTGCCAAAAATCCAGCAGAATTACCCCTAAAATATGAGGCAAAATTACCCCTGAAATATGAGAGTTCCAAAACTATATATACATTTGATCATCCATGTAAACCATATACATCCATAAATCCTCATACATCTATAGTCCCATGGACCAACTAGTAGTTTTATAGCATGAAAATAGCTAAGAATTAATAATCAATGAATAATAAAAATTTTAAACCTCTGCTTATACATCATCCATTAATAATGAATCAATAACTGATAAGTACATAATCCACTATAATCTCTCTTCAATAGATAATTAATAGTTAAATAAGGAATGTCACTCTATTGCTGCTAGTTCCCATTTAAGGTACCAATCCCTGGTTGAGCTCCTCCATCATGCTTGGCATCTAAAATATAGAAAAGGATGAGTCTGGGCAAACTCAGTAAGTAAAGAAAAATTGTAAAACACTTTAAATCATGCATAAAGTCGCACAAACCAACACATGGCAGTGCAATCATATTTTATTCAATCTAAGTATGCTCATAAGCAATTAAACATACAAATGTAATGTATTCGGTGCTATAAAGGCCACCATTTAGCCACACAGGCAATCAATCGGCCACACAAACCATCCATATGCCACACAGGCAACACCATAACCACATAGGTCATCCATATGCCACATAGGCAACACTATAGTCACACAGGCTCATCATGTATGTCATACATACATCACATGAACTCTACTACGATGTCATACTGACACATATCACATTATATGAACAAAAGTAATCTCAATGAAATAAGTAATAATCTATTCAAAACATCAGATGCATGTGGTAAATTCGAGTACAAAGCACATTCCATAAACACATCTCAAATCAATAACAAACATGATAAATCATGTTGCTCGTATGCCAAACATGCTAATATACTCTATCACAAATAATTTGGTAAAAAACCTACTTACCTCAATTCTTCACAAATTCAGATTTCTTCCTTCTATGACAAGCAACCAAAATAATCTACTCTTTTAATCAAGTCTTAAATCCTACATTCATTACAACATATAAAATTATTTACATGCTACAATTATGTAAATTAATATTCCTTTCATTATTACCATCTAGACCAAGTTCAATTAATGGGTTTTCTATTCCCATTCACCAATGCAATATTTCTAAAATTTATACATCACCTTTTTAGGTAATAATCATTCTAATTATCATGTTTCTAAATTTTAAATTTGATAATTTCATGAATTTGCAAAACAGCCCCTAACTTTTGCATGAGTGACTTCCCATTTATAAATTCACAAATATGATTCATCCTAGTCAAGTTTTCATATGATTTTACTTCCTTATTGACATGATCAAAGATATTAGTCCTCAATAATCATTCATAACATGTTCCACATCATTTACATAAAGTAAACAGTCCTTAACTTCATGATTTTCAATTTAATCTTTCACGCCAATATAAATCCAAATTAATCTATATATATAACACATAAATCATTGTTAAATTCATAGATTATATTCACCATATCTTCAACTAAGCAAACAACCATAGTTTTTACATATTTGACGAAATAAATTAGGATTTTTCATTCTAATATTATTTTCTCTTAATTTTTGATGAATTTCTCATTCAAAATATTTCAATTCAACCCCTTTTTCTAGGGTTCAATGACACCTACGAATTTGATCTTCAATATAAACCTAATTGCAAAAATCCCTAATTAATTTTCCCCAACATCATAAAGCTCTTGTAAATCATGATTTTCCATGCTAAAAGAAAATCAAAACATCATACTTATGTTGGAAAATCAGAGAATATTGCTAACTACTTGATATATTGATTGACTGATGAAAACCTTTGTGCCCACTTAGATTAGATGAAGGAGAAATTATTGAATGATAAATATGGTTTCTAATTGATGTTATGATGGAGGAATAAAGCAAATTATTTGCATTGAGGAGAAGGGGAGGAAACAGAGGGTTTTTTGGGAATTTTAGGTAGTCACATGTACAAATATCCTTATTAGGAAGGCAACAAGTGACGTACACAACCATGCCTATGGTTCTAACAAATTGCGTGAAGATTTCATGACCAATTTAAAAGTTTGCTTGCATGTAAAATCTTACAGGATTAACGTATCTAGTGTGATTAGAAATTCAGCTAGGTGCGTTAAATTAAAAAACTCTCAATTAACGTGTAAATCCAATAATATCTGGGCAGCTACAAGCCATCCAAACCATCCACACACATCTATTTAAATATCAATTCATGCACCAAGTAACCCCATTAAATATGGATTTCCTAATTTAATTAATAATTAAATCAACACAACACAAATCTTCCCATTAAACATACCAATCTACCCAATTTAGTGATATAAACATACTTAGTTCACCAAAAGTTTAATACCCTAGATGAACACTCTTATCAAAAAAATATTTAAGAGTTTGGATCTTATAAGAAAAACTCTCATATCATCTTTAAATAATTTTTTTTGATATTAAATTACCGATTTTTATCAAAACATGTAAATGTTTCTGTTTCATACAAAATTCACTAAATGCATGAATTTTTTCAACTAATTCGTTTTCTTATTTTCTTACACACACTCATATATTTACCCTATTTCCTCAATCTGAGGCATGGGATAAGTCTTACATTACGAGATGATCAATTTAAGCGTAATATTAGATAGCAAAATATATCAACTGTATAACTTTAAATCTCAACCCTTAACACCTTATTCTTCAATACATAATGATTTTTCATTAGATTTTGAACTTAATTTCTATTACAATTTGGATAGTTATAACATTTATAGTATACTTATATTCATCTGGCAATAATTCACTAATCTATAGACATGATTTGCATAATTTTTTGTAATCAATAATAATCAAAATTGGGCAGCAACTTAATTATCAACTTACTTCTAACTTTCAACAATAATATGTCAATTAATATATCATAATCCATGTCATATAGAAACTAAATTTTTGTACATCACATTGGACATCTATATAAGCACTCTTAATCACAACTAAACTGGTAACAACTTAATCAACAATTAACATCCAAGATTTTCATAAAAATCTAATTTTAACTAAATACACATGTTATTATAATAAATGTTACTTATCTCAAATATTTGATACATATGAGGGTTGATTAATCAAAAATGGTAAATATAAAAGTTGTAGCCTTTGCTATAAATTTTTCAATAAATAAAAAACCATTAAATTCTGATTTCTCATAAAAAAAGTTATAGCCAAAACACTACAACCATTTCCAATTCAAAAAGCATCACTTTGTGGGACTCACGACTTAAAAAATAAGCTTAATTAGGAATTGTAGTTAACAAGAAAGTTATACTCCTTGAAACTATTTGAATACAAAAAATTGCCCAATTTTGAGTTTGTACAAAGAATTTATGGTCAAAATACTAAAATTGCTTCAAAAAGATGAAATTACCAAAAATACCAAAAATCATATAAAATTTCCACTTTTTAGGGCCGCTAATTACAAAAAAAATTATTATAATTGAAAATTATACTTACCAAAATTTTGGTTATCACATCAGACATATCACAGAGATGCGTCAGAGACAGATCAGAACATCCTAAGAGTAATTGTATAGCATTATTATACATCAAAAGTCATTAAGAAGTTTTCTCATAACTGCAAAAATATGATAGAAGTTAAACAGTCCACTTCATAGTAACTTTCTGCACTTAGAAGTTCTTCAAAAGAACCTCAAAAAAAAATTCCAAGTTTTAGAAATGTTTCGGAATACTGATAATGGACATACATAATTATTCCAAAAGAAATTTCAGAAGTCAGAACCCTCTAAGAAAATTCTCAAAAATAAGACAGAAGTAAACTCAAAGACACAAGAATATTAGATGTTGAACTCGATCCTCAGAGTTAACTAATATGAAAAATTCATAATTAGAAGCTTGTAAAAAGCAACTTAGAATGCTAACACAATACTCAGAAAATCCTCAGAAGTAAATCAAAAGCTTTCTCAAAGGTGTCTTAAAAAAGGCAAGAATCAAAGAAAAATATCACAAGCAAAAACTTCAATCTTCATAGGTATCTCAAAAGTCTCTCAGACGTTCTTTAGAAGTTCAGAATATGACCAATGACAGCAAAAATCAATGCATAGAAATTCTGACAGAATACTGCCAAGAAAACACTTATCATATATGTGGTTAAAAGTATTGTAGTTAATGGAACTTAAGATAGTAAAAGAGAAACTATCATAGAGAAGTGGAGTTGGGATAATCGAATGAGATACATAGACTCTAGTGCCCTCTTTTGGGATAATAAATGATATCATCTTAATTAAAAGTTAGTATATATTAATAGAAATACTTCCCATAAGATAGACTTGGGTAACGTAAACTTCTCATTTCACATATGTAAAAGTAAACTACTACCTAAAAGTATGTTTAACTATAATGATAAAGAAAAACATTAGAGAGAATAAGATGAAATAGATATAGATTTTCTATAAATAATCTTTTCTTTTTAACATGACCAAGTTTGGGTATCCAAACCCTAAATCCAGATTAAACCCATCATTCAGTCAGGTTTGATGAGGCCAGTTTAGTTTTTTTTTTTTTTTTAAATTTTACTGCCCAACTCTAGTAAAAATTTCGGGTGGTCCGGGCGGGTCGAACAAAACCCAAACCCATGCCCCTACTTAGAATTTTCTTGGCGGAGCAGATGCTTGCCTCGGGCAAATCGATAAGTTGGTGGTTCGTCCCTCTACATAAGAAACACCGCCCACCGCTCATCTCTCAAATCAAGCAAAAGTCGAATCACTCCACTTGCATTTGCAGGTCATTTTTGCTCTTGTTTAGCAGTTCCAATACTCTTGCTAGAAGTCAAAATAAGTCTCTTCTCATTCCTTTTACGCCATTTCCTTCAGGAAATTAGCTGAGGCATGGATGCCATGATTATGTCCAAATCGGTCTGTACGCCTCCAGTAAGCGTTCATGACTCATTCTTGGTTTCTGCAGTTCTGTTTTTGTTTTTCATTCCTTGTGGATATCTGTGTTCTTAGTTGGGTCTTTAGTGTTGATTGTTAAAATCTCTTTTTCCCCCTCTTATACTGGTGAATAAGTGAAAAAGTGGAGGGTTAGAGGTTCTTGGGTTGCGTTGAGGAATCGTATTTCTGATACTCGCATCTCGTTTAAGTCGGAGCCATTGTTCTTTGATCCATGCTATTGATCTTGTTGATTGATCCGACGCAGTTTGGTATCTCCAAAAGAATCCAAATCTGCCAGCGGCGCTTTTTTATTTTTATTGTGCCGCTTGAATTTTTTTTTTCCTTAATTCCTCACATACGTGGACGGGGACAAAATGGGTTTGGATTTAGGAGATTGTAACTAGGAGTTTTTGAGGAATTACGGATCTAGTTGATTGGAGGGCTTGCCCTTTGGGAAAGGATGGTGGCCCAGGATGCTTTACATTGAGTAATGCATCAGAACTTTAATACATCAAATTTTTTTTTTTTTTTTTGGGAAATTTTGTTCAAGTGCGCTAGTCCATTTTCTCGTTTTTGTTTTGTGCATTGATTGCAAACGTGTCTCTTGGCCTTATTAGGATATTTTCTTAATTAGGGTATGCAATATATTTTTCTTCTATCTAATATTGACTCTAAGCTGCATTTATGGTTGTTGATTTCTCCTTCTTCTTGTTTGTCTTCATCTCAGATCAAAATGGCTGAAATAGGAATTTTGTGTGGCTACAGATTTGCTAATTTAGTTCCATGCTATCTTATGCTCTCTTTTTTAGGAATGATGGACAATAGATGAATAATTGAATATCATGCACTGTGTGCAAGTGTGTAGATTAAGCTTTGTGATTTATTAGTTTTGTAAACTGGTAGACTTACATTTGTATGCTTGGGTGGTTCAGGTTTAAAACCTTGGACGTGTTTTTTACATTTCAAAAACGAAAATAATGTTTGAAATGCAGTGTTGATGAAGTCATCATCACCATAAGCAATTTCAATTTTGAGTTTGCATCCTACAAATGGATTGTGATGAAGAAATTACAATTAATCTAACCATCATTTTAATTTCCATAAAAATGGATGAATTGAAAGGAATGCTCATCAGAACAAGCAGAATCAGAGACTGATATGTATCTGTCTAATTGGCAGAAACACACTAAAAAGATGAGACTTCTGTAATGAGAGTATGATGCATTGGTTAAATCTCTGGATAGCTATTTGGTTAGGCTAGGCACACTGGTAAAATATTGAATTTGTTCCTTCATATTATTTCCTTTTCCATTTTCTTTTCCACAATTGGTTGCAATGTTCATTGAAAAATTCTGCTTATTTTTGTTTAAGGATCAATGGTGGATCATGTGAAGTTTGTTCACATGTTTAAAGAACATACAAGAAAAAATGTCTATTCTTTCGAATATTATTTTGAGTTTCCATTTTGCCTAAGGATGGAGTGTTTCATGTTATAAGGTTTTATTCATCCAACAAATCAAAGGAATAAAGAGTTCACAATGCAGCTTCATGGTTGGAAAAACCATTACTTTTCAAAGGCAAAAGGTTGCTTATGCAATACGAAAGTCCAAGAAGCTTGGTGGAGGGGCACTTAGTGTGACTTGTCAGGATGAGAAGATTCTTGTAGCGAACAGAGGGGAAATTGCAGTTCGTGTGATTCGAACTGCTCATGAGATGGGAATACCATGTGTAGCTGTTTACTCTACAATAGATAAAGATGCACTTCATGTGAGGCTTGCGGATGATGCTGTATGCATTGGGGAAGCACCTAGTAGTCAGTCGTAAGTCAGATTTCTTTTCTCATTCCATTTCTCTTGGTATGTCAGTATATTTTAATTACTAATTAGTCCTGTATATCTAATGCTAGATCTATGGGGCTTTCGAATGATTTCTCAGGCGTAGGTTGTAGAACTTATATAATTATCATAAAGCCTCCTTTGCCTCACCATCAACTTGCAGCTGTTGCATATCTTTCTGGAACATGAATGGCATACCCTTCTCTGCTTGCGTTCTTGAGCACTGATGGTCAACTTGCAGTTACAAAATGGATATCGGCTAGAATCCTTTGCATAATATAGCTGATGCTCATATTTAATTACAATATTGTGCCTTGTAAACTATGAATTTTTTTTAGCTTCTCCCATATTGATTATGGAAAATTCTTGTCTCTTCCCTGTGGACATTTGTTTTATTGGTAAGACGGAAGAACTCTCATCAAATTGCCCTTGTGACTCATGTGTTCTGGCTTTTATGGGATCTTTAACTGAGGATGTGCATGTTTAACTTGACAAGGTGGTGACAATGGTTTTTATTCACCTGACCACTGGTTCACAGTGATGGATGGACTGGCCCAAATCATCTCCAGAAAGACGAATAAATCAATATTCAAAATTTTCAACTGAATTTGGACTGTTACCATAATGTAGATGTGGCTAGACTGTCCCAAGCATCTCCAGAAACAAGAATATATTAATTTTCAGTTTTTTCAATTGGAGTTGGACTGTTGCTATAATTTTTTTGTGAGTTTAAGGAAATTTGGAAAGTTGTCTGTTGGAGTTGAGGATCAAGTCCAACTGATTTGCATGGGTTTTGGAAAGCAGACTTTTGATCCTTCATTTTGAAGGTTGGGGACTTAAATTGATAAATATTGTTGCCACTAATACTTGTACAAACAGAAATCCAAAGGGACTATGGATATTCTACTGTCAATCTTCCTGTATTTTGTTTTGCAGTTAATGTGGTTTGATTATTGAAAGCATATTTCTTCATTGGCTGCCTTGGCTATGGTTTGACTCTGTGACTTTTCTGTTCTCCAACAGGTATTTATTCATCCCAAATGTTCTAGGTGCTGCTGTCAGCCGTGGATGTAGTATGCTGCATCCTGGTTATGGTTTCCTTGCTGAAAATGCTACTTTTGTTGATATGTGCAGAGAACATGGAATCAATTTCATTGGGCCCAATGTGAGTACTTGACGGAGAGAATAACAATACAGTCACCACCATCATTTCAGCTTTTTTCCAAATAAATGGCTTCGACCAATAACAAATTGATAGAAGATAAAATGCTTCTTTGGAACCTATTCCAGATGAAACAATTGTCTGTTTTCTTCTTATTTCTCTTATTGGAGAATCAACACACTGAACAACTCTTTTCTCGGTTTCTGGAAGGGGTTAAGCAGTCCTTTAGCATGGAAATTATCATGTAATGTGGCTCCAAATCTGAGCATTTCCAGCAGAACTTTCCTGATTTTGAATTTTTGGTTTTGTCTGTTGATGAATTCTTGATAAGAAACCACTTACCATTTTTAAAAATATACATGTTTTTAAATTTCAGTTTCTTCTTCTTAATTTTTTTTTATCACAGGTTGGCAGCATTCGTGTTATGGGCGACAAGTCTACTGCCAGGGAGACAATGAAAAAAGCTGGGGTACCGACTGTACCTGGAAGTGATGGCTTGTTGAAGGTAACAGCCTATATGCTTCTTAGGCATGGGTTAATTTAACTTGATGGTCTCTATTGGTAATTATCCTTAAATTTTGTATTAATTCATCGAGTCACAATATAGTGGGTTTAAACTACTGTCTGATACAACTGGGACTTGGTTGGATCCTATCTTGTTTCATACTACGAGTCACCCAGATGACAGACCCTTGTCAGAGTCAGGTTGTAATAGTCTGATCCTTAAGTTTTGTATAATTCATCGAGTCACAATCGTAGTGGCTTAGTGGGTGATATTTACTGTCTGATCCTATCTTGTTTGATACCATGAGTCAACCAGATGACAGACCCTTGTCAGAGTCAGGTTGTAATAGTCTGGTGAATGTGTCATTCGGACTGACTTGTCAACTTTTAGATCAATGTAATGGTTATTGATTTGAATCTTTATCTTTGTTGAAATTGTAGTCCACAGAAGAGGCGATAAAGCTAGCTCATGAGATTGGTTTCCCTGTTATGATCAAGGTATATTACTCTTCTACCATTCTTCCAGTTTAAAAACCAGACTGAAAAATGAAATGCTGAAGATAACACTAATTTAAATGTTCTTGGCTTGGAAAGATGTTGGTTATCCTCGCTTATAGTTTATGATGTTCCCTACCATTATTCTGAGTGTTGATAATGTATATTGTCACCTTATAAGTTAGAACAGTATTGTAAGGTGGCAGTTATTGAGTCCAAGAAAACAGATTCAGATTGATTATAAACATTCACTGGATGCATGATGACATGAAGATGATTTACAAAAAAAATGTAGGATTCTCTCAAAGGAAAGAAGGGAAAAATAGAAGAATTAGAAGGGAACTTGAGAAGAAAGAACTAAGTTGCAAGAGAATATAAAACTTGATTCACAATCATTAGCAGCGGCTCAACCCTACTACTTGCCAGTCTGTTTACAGAGACAAGAATTTTCAAAATCATAAAATAACAAAATTATAAAATTATAATTGTCATCATCACCAAAGGTTTTTATTCACCTATGTGGGGTCAGCTATATGAATCATTTCGTGCCACTGTTGTAAATCTTGGGTTATTTCTTAAGTTAGGCCAAACGATAAAATAGTTCCGAAAAATGCAAGCTATAAATAAATCCCTAAAATCATGTGTTCCAAATTGAATATGTTAAAAAGAATTCCCAATGCACGTGTTAATCTTACTATGTTCTTCATCATTATCCCTAGCTTGGAAAAACCTCACCAATGAGTTGAGATAGTGAGATTGTTTCTTTGGAGCATTGGTGCTAAGAATGAAAATTAGCTGTTGGAGATTTTTTACTGATTTTTGTGGAACATATCCATAATAACTCATAGTTCTTATCATGTACAATGATTTATCATCTCATTATAGCATGTAAACTATGGGTACATGGGTGCTTCTAGATAGCTGTACTCAGTAGTCAACACCTTGCAGTTTGTAGTCTGCAAACTTTGCACATGACATCATTTTGTTTTGTTTTTTCTCTTGTATTGCTGGACAGTTGCACATCACATCAGTGTGATGTGCTTTTATCATTATTATTTTACTGACTGGTGCACAATATTGGGATAGTGATCAGATTGTTTGCCTTTATCCTATTTTATGTTTTTTTCTTTTTGGCATTTCTTGTTCTATTTTTTCTTTTATTGTTTATAATGCTTGTGTGTAATTAGTTGATGCGTTGTAATTCCTTGATGTGGTTTTCTGAATGATTAAAATACAGTTATTTAAGCTATTCTTTTAAAAAATTTTTGCTATTGTTTAAAATTTGAATAATGTTATAATTTTATTCTTCTATATTTGAGGCACTATTAATATTTTTTTAATGAATTATATATATTGTGCACCCTACTTAATTCAAGAGTGTCTTGCTCTTGCGGCTTGCGGCTATGCCCCAGCAACCTCTTGAGCCTTGGTGCGCCATGCCCCTTAAACAACTATGGAGTGAAGAAGGAAACTATCTTGTTCAGCCTTACATTTTGCAAGGACCAAGTACTTGCTTGGTGGAGATTGAGATGTGAGAGAATTGATAGACATGAAGGGAAATATCTAAGTCTATACTAAGGGAATTCAATCCTAATTCCATTGATAAACCATCTATCTATTAAATACCTGATGTGGCATTCCACTATATGTTTCCAAGATCAATGTAGCCTAACCATCCTCTAATGTGACATGTCCACATGGAGAGTTGTGATTGGTTATGCCTATGTTATTATTCTTATGTGTCATAATAAAATATGTTAATCATCATCATCATCAAAAGCTATTTTCCACCTATGTGGGGTTAGCTACATGGATTCTGCTGTGTCATTATTGTTGGTTTTTAGCTATGCATTCATTAAGTCCAAGCGTTTTCATATCGTTCTTAATTACCTTTGATTAAGGTTGTCTTAACCTTCCTCAAGTTCTCTTATAACATTTTATTATAATAAATTCATTCCACTTAATTAGTGCCTTTCTTTGGTCTCTATGGCAAATGACCAAACCACCTAAGTTTACTTTCTCCCATTTTATTACCTACTGATTCTACTTTTAGGTTTTCTTGAATGACTTTATTTCTAATTTTATATTTTCTTTTTTTACCACTCATCCATCTCAACATCCTTATCACAACATCATTCATTTTTTGTACATGTTTGTATCAAGGAAGAAATATGAGGAAGAAATGAGTAAATGGAACAATATTACAAGAGTTGATCGCCTTTGGAATGAATCAAAATTTTCCATTATTATTGATTATCCTCAATTGATTACACTTGCCGTGTACATCAGAAGAATTGTATGTTCACATCCTAGACCCCAAGTGGTCCTAATTACATCTCCACAATGGAGAAAACCTTTGATTAAAAGGAAAAGTACAATGTATCTTAAAAATCCAAAAAATGAAACACACACTCTCTCTCAAAATAAATATGTGCCGTCTTTGGGATCGCCGAGCACATGGTGATGACTTGATATTTAGGAGATCGCCTCAAGTCAATGGGCCGATGGCATGACACGGTTATAGACTGGACTGCTAGACACTGGGTCAACTAAAAAAATGAGTGTTTTGATCCTATTGGTTTATCCTGAGTGGAATCAAGACCGGGTGATTTCTATTGTTTAGACTGTAAGAAATCATAGAGACAATAGATGTTTTGTGACCCAATTGGCATATCCCGGGAGGACTCAGAACCGGGTGATCTCTATTGTGTTTTAGACCTGAAAGAGATCAGAAGAAAACAGGCGACCTAGGTTTGGTTAAGCCTTCTCTTATTGCCCATGAGAAGCTTAGGAAGAGTGGGCCAGATTAATTGGGCTTAGCTCGGCTCTCTCAATTACCCATGAGAAGCTTAGGAAGAGTGGGCCAGATTAACTGGGCTTAGCTCGGCTCTCTCAATTACCCATGAGAAGCTTAGGAAGAGTGGGACAGGTTGACTGAGTTTGGTTGTTTTGGTGAATGGTATATGCTAAGGTTTGACTCGGTGAGTCGCGACTCAGTGACTCGGTCCTAGACTTAGGCTTTTGAATGAGTTGGTGAGTGGTGTTTGCTAAGGTTTGACTCGATGAGTCACGACTCAGTGACTCGGTCCTAGACTCAGGCTTTTGAGTGAGTTGGTGAGTGGTGGTTTCCAATATCCCGTGGAAAACCGCAAGCGGGCGATCTCTGCCGTTTATACTGTTAGAGATCGAAG
Source organism: Pouteria campechiana (assembly GCA_036873735.1). Lineage (NCBI taxonomy): Eukaryota > Viridiplantae > Streptophyta > Magnoliopsida > Ericales > Sapotaceae > Pouteria > Pouteria campechiana. The sequence continues at coordinate 58,634 of JAYJMB010033697.1, forward strand.
ATCCAGACCACATGAATTAAGCCCAATTACACTTTGAGTTAATTAAGCCTAATCATGATTAACACAAATGACAGTGACTAATGCTAATGACCGTTCTAAGTTAATTTAAGACCGTCATTAATCCTCTGATCTGTGGGGCAATTATAGGATTTAAATAGGTTTTAATGTGTCTAGGGTGTCTAATTCAGTGTTATCTTGTTGTTCATAGGCTATATGGGGCCCACCATTACCATAGCATGGGTGGGGCCCATGTATGTACCATAGTGGGGCCATAGCAAAGTGCCCTCAGGCACTAGATAGATTACCAGTGGCGAAAGGCCACTGGTGTTAAGTGAGGCACCTGCCTCTTGAAGATTCCTCAAAGCTCCTTCTCCAAGTTCTCCCTTTCCAAGAGAATTCTCCTTTCACCCCAAAAATCTCTTTGAAAATCCCCCTCTTCAAAAAGAGGGAGGGGGTATTTATAGGTTCTAGGTCCTCTGAGGGTAATTTAGGAATTTTAGCTCCACCATGGGGGCATTTTGGGAATTCCTTCGTGAAATATGCCCAGCTTCACCAGTGGGGGCATTTTGGGAATTTTGGCTTTACCATGGGGGCATCCTGGGGATTCCAGCTCCACCATTGGAGCGTTTTGGGAATTCCTTTGGAAAATAACCTCTGAGGCTCCGGGCCGCGTCCCCAGGTTCTAGCGATGCGTCACCTACGCAGCTGCACAAGTCAGCCGACGGGGAGGTTGCCACTTCGCTATTCGCTGGCTGCGGCTCGCCACCTCAGCTGCACGCCCTCCTGGCAAAACGTGCTGACATGGACGGAAAGCTTCGATTGCGCGACACGTCGGCTCAGGCTGCCCCCCTCCGTGCACCAGGTCGGCCCCTCCTCGGCTGCGCGCCATGTCAGCAAGGGTAAGACCTCGACGGCCCGGTACGTTAGCAGTGGCATGGGGAGATCAATGATGGCTGCTCGGCTAGCCCATCATATCTGCACGGCACGTCAGCGATGGCACGGGGGGCAAATCGATTCCATGGCTGCTTCCGGTGGGTTGTCCCTTCGCTATCGACGTTCTGACGCCTCGCCGCAACCCTCGCTGCCATTTCGCCGCTGACGATCGTCGCTTGCCCGGCTAGCTAAACCGCCATCGACAAATGGATTCCGGCGGGAGAGTTGAAATCGAAGACGCATCAGCGCTTTTTCCGCTGGCGATGTTCAGCCATATGCGGAAAAACCCATCAGTTTCACCTGCGGATTGCATTGCGACGCTGCCGTCCGACCATCGGATGGTCGATCTGTTCTGGCCATGGCGCCTCCGGCATCGTGCTGATGCTGGACAACCCCTTGCTGTGCCAGATCCTTGCCTTTGGTCGCCGGAAGATGCCGGACAGGGTGGCCTTCTTCCTTGCTGCCGGCGATGCTGCCGCTGTAACCTTCTCGCAGTCGAGCAGGATGGGCTCAGTGTTCCATTCCCTGCTCACCGCCGATGGTCGATGGAGTTGGAATTGCCAGACTGAGAAGACGCCGAGCGTGGTCGGTTGGGTGGTGTCGATGTCGTCGGATTTGGAGTCGACGCGTGAGCTCCTCACGTGGCTCAGTGTACGAGCGAAGCCCCTTCTCTTCCCTATCGTTTTTTTGTTCTTGTCTTGGCCCTTGGTTTTGGTTCAGACTACTACAATGTGCAAGTTACATATATGGACCCGACCTAGACTCCAGCTCCGCTGTATGATGTCCGTGGCATTATGCTTGGAAACCTGGACTCCGGTTCCGTGGTATGAGGCTTGAGACGAGCACTTGCTGATCCTCGTAAGCGGATCCGCAGAAGCATCAGCGGCGTAAGCGGATCCACAGAAGCATCAGCAGCCTCCTCGTAAGCGGATCCGCAAAAGCATCAGCGGATACGCAATAAGCGTTAGCATAGACGGCGTTCTTGGTTTCGATTTGATGATGCATGTTTGTATTTTCCTGGCCACTTTTGATGGATGCCATGGGGGAGCGCCAGTCTGCTACCCCGCCATTCCGCAATCATTCGAAGGACAGGGGGGTAGATGCGGGGCTCGACTAGCAAAGCTGTTGACAGTGGACGATCACAGGTTAGTTTCGGATCTCGTCGGATTTGGAGAAGATGAGCAGAGATTGCTGCATCTATCGGCTGAGGATAGTGTTTGTTCCCTGCTTGTGCTGTTCGAACTAAAACATTCATCAAACTTTAAAAATTGCTTGCCATTTCTGGCTACTACAATGTTGTTCTTTGATTGCCCAGCATTCTACTCCATAAAGTATAGCTAGTCATAAAACTATCATATAAAGTTTTCCTTTTAATCTAATTAGCATTCCGTGATTACATAGAATTCTAGAAGTACAACACAGTTTCTTCCAAATAGCTTGAATTCCATGAGTAATGTCCTTGTCAATTTCTCCATTTTCTTGTACTATTGATCCTAGATACTTAAAATGGTCATTTTTGAGGTATAGCCTTGAAATCTTGATGAGTTCTTTATTTGTGGTCTTGTAATTTACTAAAATTATATTTCATAAATATTCGGTTTTTGTTTGGCTAATTATACAATCTTGATATTGTAAAGTATCTTACCATTTACTTATTTTAAATTTACTCTTATTTCATTTACTAAAATTATATCATTTGAAAATAACATACACCAAGGGATCTCTTCTTGTAAATTTTTGGTGAGATCATCCATAACTAGAATAAAGAGATAAGGGCATGAAGCCAAATGATGGAGATTGTGATGCACGCCCAATTCGTACCTATTCTGGGTGCCGTTGTAGAAATTATAGCTTATTTATTTGATTTGTGATTTTAAAACATTGTTTTTAGTTTAAGTTACTATTTTTACTATTTTAGTTTTTATGCAAATTCGTAGGGCTTCACTTTTGAGTTAATATATAGGGTAACTTGTATTGGATATGTTAATGCTTTATGATTGATATTATTATTGCTTCTATTTGCCCCTAATTATTCTCTCTAAATTCTTCCTTACTCCTATTTCTTCCCTTCTTATTCCTTTGAGAGGATTTTTATTCTTTCTTTTCTTTTCTAACTACTTGTCTTGCATCAAATTGGTATTAGCGCGAACTTGGTGAGATTTTTCCATTTGTCATTGTTGCATTTTGGTTGTGAAGCCCTTCTGATGCACAACTACAGTGCATGCTTGAAGGGGTAATTTTTATTTGCGGTAGCCATTTTTTTTTGCAAAAAGGGTACCGCCATCTTCTGCACCCATTGCCTAGGTGGTAGTTTCAAATTTGACACATCTTGTGTCAATTTAAAGTAGATTTGAAGCCTTCCACTTCAAATCCATTGATTGCCCTTGCTAGAAACATCTACTTTAACACCGATAGCCGTTGAGACGGTCAGGAATCATCGTTTTCTTTCACTTTGGTAGCCTTGTATCGTTTGAAATTGCTATCAAACTACACCAACCACACTGCACGCTAATTCTGATGGTCACAATAGGTTTTCTGGTCATATTTGACGACATTTAGCTCTACTCAGGTGAGCTACAACAACAGAAAATGCATAGCACGTGTCGAAAACACTTCTTGAAGCTTTTGTTTACCCATTTGGAGACTTTCCAGTGTCAGAAATTGTTGCTCAAAAGTCCCAGTGGCTGTCTTCTTTAAGTCTAGCGACTCCAGCTAAATCAGGAAGTTCTAACAGCATCCCTGACCACCATTTTGATGTTGGAATTATTTAACTGTCCTTCTGGAGCATCAGCTATTGCTAGGGGTGTAAATGGTTTGGGTTCAACCCATAACTTGGTGAACCTAACTCGTTTTCAACAAGGTTATGGTTGGTCCATTTGCAAAGTTGGGTTGGAAATTTGGGTTGAACTTAACCCGATTTAGATGTTGGGTTGGATTAGGGTTAGAGCTAACCCAACCTATCAACCCAAATTTATACCCTACTTTGACAATAAGTCAAAATTCTTAAATAATTAGAGATTTGACCTGGAGGTGTTTAGAAAGGTTTTCATATTGATGATTATTATTAATAAATTATTTTAAATTTGTTTAATGAGAAGGTTTTCAAATTTTCATAAAGCCTTATGGCCACTCTTTAAACTTGTTCATATTAATTAGTGAAAATTTACATCTTTTTTATACTACTTTTTAAATTTATATTATTTTTAACTAGTTTTTAGCTTGAAATGTCAACCTTTAACTTAACCTGAATTTTAAAAGTAGGATTGGATTAGGGTTGAGATTTTTAAAAATGGGTTAGATTAGGGTTAGGGTTGATTTCAATCCGTTCCAACCTGACCTAGTTACACCTTTAGCTATCACTTTTGACTTCTAGTGGGTTTAGAAATCCACCTTCATTCTCGTCTCTAGGAAGCACACGAGGAAGACGCTTAGGATGGGATTTTGGGTTTTTCTCAAATGGGCCACCTCGATTTTTCCGTTTGAAATTAAATCCATTCTGCACATTTTCAAAAGCAACCCCTTTAGTTTTTGTAATTTGTAAACAGACATCTATTAGAATTTATTATAAGTAGGTCCACCTAGGATTTTGCAGAAAAGTCCTTGCCCTTTACAGATTTGCAAAACAGTTCCTATTTTTGCTGAAATTATAGAAAAGCCCATTTTTCAGAATTTCAAGATTTTTTCTTCTGAAATTGTAGTTTGGTATATGAGAAAGGTTGTTGGAACTTCTTGAAGGTATATTCCTTATACTTGAATTAATCTTTTATTTGTTGTACAAGTTAGGATCCCTTCTTTTATTCATTATTTTGCTTTCTTTGGTGACTTTCTTTAGCATCTTTAAGTTAATTATTTTAGTCTGAATTCTTATATTGTAGTAGAGTCCATCTTTGTGCTTTTGAATTGCATCATCTATTCATTCGAAGCCACTTGTGTTACACCCATCATGGTTATTAATACACAACTTCCAAGTACAATCGAAAAGTTGTCCCAAACTTTTGATGCTAAATTAAAAATATAAGTCTCTAGCTCAACAATGTGAGAAAAGGCGTAAGGCATGCGCCTCATGCGCTTTTCTGAAACTAAGGCGTAAGGCATGCGCCTCATGCGCTTTTCTGAAACTAGTTTCAAACATCAAAAAAACCCTCGCTGCTTTTCGACTTTACTAGTGCCGAAGACTCAAACCCCATCTCCCGAATAGAGAAAAAAAAGAGTAGGGAGAGAAGAGAAGGGAAAAATAAATTGTTGTGGCTGATGTCCCGTTTGCACCTATCCGCACGAGCTTTGGTAGTTGGGGAACATGAAGCTTCAAGCTTCTTAGTCTCGATCGACAACGTTGGAGTGTCGAACGACAGGTAAAATACTGATTTTGCTTTTTTTCTTTTCCTGTTTCTTTTCTCCTTTTATTTTCTACCATTTCTTCTCCCTTCACCCTCTTTCCTTTGTTTTCCATCTTCTCTTGAAGTTTGTCTTTTCTTTTTCCCGTTTTTCCCTCTTTAAGTCATTCGACGTCGACCCTTTTTTCCTTTTTTGGGTTGCTAACTTGTTGCAATGCCCTTCGCTGCATGCAGTTCCTTTTTATTCATTTTTTTTCTTTGTTTGCAACATTGATTACATCAAGCAGTGATAGCAGCATATGTTTTTTTTTTCATTTTTTTTTTCTGTTTGCCTCCTGCGTTGTTGCCAATAGCATGTGTATTTTTTTCAATTTTTCTGTTTCCAACGCTATTTAACAAGCCATGATAGCAGTGTATGTTTTTTCCTTTGCTTTTTTTTCAATTTTTTTCTGTTTGCCTCATGCATTGCTGCCAACAACGTGTGTATTTTTTCCAATTTTTTTTTTTTGTTTGCAATGTTGTTTACATCAAGTAGTGACAATAGTGTATGTTCTTTTTACCATTTTTTTCTTCTGTTTGCCTCATGCATTGCTACCGCTAATGTGTATTTTTTTCATTTTTTCTTCTGTTTGCCTCATGCATTGCCCATTGTGTAGTGACAATAGTGTCTGTTTATGCTGACCATTATGCAATTTTTTTCAATTTTTTTTTGTTTACATCATGTAGTGATAACGATGTGTGTTTTTCTGTTTATTTATTTTTGATGCCCATTAACATGTTTTATTGTTACCTAACTAGTTTATATTTGTATAAAATATCTTTTTATTGTTGCCTTCATTGACTGTATATTGCTATTTTTTTTGTTTATGTTTATGTTTTTTTATTTTTGTAGAGGTAGCTGCAAGTTTTTTTGATATTTGAATTCTTGATTTGTAATAATTCATTATGAGTAATATGGAAAAGACCCTGTTTGAAAATATGCTTGTTTGGACTATTCTCAAGATGTAAATTCAGTCACTTGTATATTTTGTGAAAAAGTGACAAAAGGTGAAATTTATAGGGCAAAACAATATTTAGTTGGTAGTTTTAGAAATGTAACTTCTTGTAAGATATACCCTGAGCATGTAGAAGAAGAACTTAGAGCATAGATGTCCAAAAAAAGGATGAGAAGGAGCAAATGAATTTGGTTCCAAATTTTGATATAATTGTTTTTAGTGAGGATTAAGAGGTTGATGTAGAAGTCAATAGTCGTAAGAAAAAAATAGTTGCATCAAGTGGACGTAGTGGTTTGTGTCCTCAATTGAAGAAACCAAAGCAAAAAGGACCAATAGATGCATATTTTACACATGATTCTGAGAATGTTATTGAGAAAGTAAGATAGAAAAAAATAAGCAAACAAATATTATTGATGCTTACAAAAAAGAAGTCAGAGAACGTTCATGTAAACAGTTTGCATGATGGATGTATGATGCGGGGATTCCATTTAATTCTGTCAAATATGACAGTTTTGTTGTAGTAGAAGCATTTAGGCAATCGCATAGTATATATTCTTAAGGTAGCTGGTCTTCTTATCCATGTGCTACGATTGGTGGATGGTATAAAAAAGCCCCCTATGGATTACATTTATGAAGCCATGGATAGAGCCAAAGAAGCAATTGCAAACACTTTTAAAGACAATGAAGAAAAATATAAACAAGTTTTTGCAATCATTGATAGAAGGCGGGAAATTCAACTCCATTGCCCTTTATATGGAGCTTAATACTATTTTAACCTAGAATTTTTTTATTCAAATCCCAATGTTGCAACCGATGAATAAATCATTGATGAATTATACAACCAGTTGGTAAGATTAGATTTAAATGGTGAGGTTTAAGACCAAAGCATGAAGGAATTACTACTGTATAAGAGAGCTGAGGGGATTTTTTGAAAAAGAATGGCTATTAAGCATAAAACTACAATGGGTCCAGGTATATATGATAATATTTATTATTTTTTAGTTTATCGTTTATTATTTAGATCTTTGAAGAAATTTATATTTACATAATTTTTTTAACAGCTGAATTGTGGATTTCTTATGGTTTGTCTGCTAAAAATTTGCAGAACCTTGCTATCAAGGTTCTTAGCCTTACATGTAGTGTATCTGTTTGTGAAAAAAATTAAAGCGTATTTTAAAATGTAAGCGACCCTAGTTTAATATCTATAGATGACTTCATGGGTTTAGTTTAAAATTTAAATTTTATACTGTTGAACCTTGACCGGCTATGATACCCAGGATGTATGGCAAAACAAGAATCAAAGTGCAATGGGGAAAGCAAATTGGTTGTCCAAGTGCAGAAAATGGAATGCAGTGGAAGCACACAAGCACATAGACAGTAAAAACATAGTTTATAGTTGTTTGGGCCTCCTTGGCACCTACTCCACTCTTTAAGGTTTCCCTAACCTTAGGTTCCACTATCCACTGTAGAAACTATCACCCTTGGTTTTATGAACTAACCAAGAACTCTATACAATTTGGTATTTCATGAGCTCGTCAACAACTCTACAATAAACATAAGTGTACAAGAGATTGCCTCTGATCAGGCTTAAGGTGTACAGAGATTAAGCTCAAATAAACAGATATACAATAAGCTCAGTGCTTTTCGATCTCCTCTGATATGGTGAAGACGTAACTTTGAAGTTCTGTGTTCGTTGAAGCCCTTTGGAGTGAATGCACTTTGGAGACTTGGGTTCTTATGTTAAATACATGTTTAATCCACTCAAGAATCTTCTACTTCTTCTTTTAGACTCTTATTCATAAAATTCAAAGAGTTTCTAGCCGTTTTGACCTCGTTAGGTGGGATTTTTAACTATTGTAATTGCATTTTACAAACTGCCTCGTTCTGCACTTGTTTTGCCGCTTCAGATGTTTTGAAGTTATACTTCAGAATCTTTGAAGGTAGGGTTCGTTGTTGTTGTTTAGGCGTGTAACTTCAGACCCTCTGAAGGTCGGGTCTTCGATAGTTACAATTGCTTTGTGCTTTTGAAGCTATAACATTCCCAACCACCACTAACAGTTATATTTTCAAATCATTTGAAGCCAACTTCAGATGTTCTGAAGTCCCTTTGTGCGTTATTCTTCCTAATGACTATATAGCTTGTCTTCAACCTTTGAAATGACTCTGAAGCACATTTGAGGCTTTGAACCTTATCAGTGTCACCTTTGAAGCTTCTCTTCTCCTCTGAAACACTTCTAAAGCTTTCTCCTTTTCCTCTGACGCTTTTGCTTCACTTTGAATGTACTCTTCAGAAGATTTTCTAAAGCACGAACACATCTTCTTCTCTTCTAAACGTTTGAAGCAACTCTTCTTCTTCTTCTTCTTCTTCTTCTTCTTCTTCTTCTTCTGAAATTAGAGTTTTTCCTTTGAAGCCTTTGGACGCTATGTCTGAACGTCTCAAGTCTTCCTCTGAAGCCTTCAGACGTTTTTTTGAGCATTGCTGTGTCCAGTGTTAAGCTTCTTTGAAACTAGGAATCTTATCAGCGAGTCATTAGCTCAATTTAAATCATAAACAAGTTTTGTTAATCATCAAAACCAAACTCTTAGACTCAACATTCTCCCCTTTTTGATTATGACAAAAATTGAAGACTTGCACTAATAAAACAGTGCTAATGAACTAAGTAAACTCTTAAATAACTCATCCAATGAGCATATGGAAGTTTGATTCGTTTTAGCCCACTGTGCTAAGATTGGTCCATGTCTAGTTTTCTTTAAAAGTTCAGTTTCTCCAATTGTTATGTAGGGTGTATGGCAAAGCTGAAATCCAAATGGTGTGGGGAAAATAAATGATAGGTGCAAATGCTGAAATAAGATTGCAGTGGAAACACACATGTACAAAGACAATAAAAACATAAGGAATTATAGTGGTTTGAGCCCCCTTGGCACCTACTCCACTCTCCAAGGTTTCCCCAACCTTGGGTTCCACTATCCATTGAGGAAACAACCTCCCTTGGTTTTAAGAGCTGACCAAGAGCTCTTACAACCTAGTTTTTAGGAGCTTACCAGAAACCCTGTAATATTTGTTTCCAGAGCTCACCAACAACTCATATAATCTAGTTTTGAGCTAACCAGTAACTCCCCACTAATTTTTAAGCTTACCAGTAACTCAATATAATAGACGTAAGTATACAAACGATTGCCTCTAACTAGGTCTAATGTTTATACAGATTTAAGCTTAAATACAACTGATAAAACATTAAGCTCACAGTGCTTTTCAATTTCCTCTGAAATGGTGAAGAAGTAACTTTTCAATTATAGTATAGTACTTTGCTTTTATGTGATTAATTGATTTTTTTCTGCAGGCTTTATTTTTTGTTTTTGTAAGTAATATTGATTTATTAATTTTAAAATGGGAACTTGGACTATTGATATTTGAGATGATCATTTCTTTTTGCAATTGTGAATTAGGGTAGCATTAATTGTTTTAATAGAGTTATTAGTTATGATTTTTACATGTTTAATTTTAAGGTAGTATAAATATTTTTATGATTTCTATGTAATATGCGCTTTGCTTTAATTAGGCTCACACCACGCTTGTGCGCCTTGCGTCTAGGCTCGAGAACCGCTTTGTGCCTTTAACAACTATGATTAAGAGGAATGGTCATCTCAAATATTAATAGTTTAAGTTCCCATTTTCAAATTCAATAGATTAATATTACTTGCAAAAATAAATACTAAAGCTTGTAGAAAAATATCAACTAATTTCAATATAAGGCTACAGGCATCCAAAAAGTAAAGTATAAATTGTCGTTTTTGCAATTTCAAGCTTTAACGTTTAAATTATAATGTTATACAACTCAAAGTCAAAATTATCAATGTATGCCATTCACATCATCCTCATCTTATCATATAAAAGTAAAGTACTATACTATAATTTTAAAGTTCATCATTATTTTCAAATAAAACATTCCAACTCTCATCATTATTATCAAACTTGTAGTTTTCAACATCTTTTTCTTATTCTTTTAAATCTGCCTCATGTACTTCAAGTTACACTAAAAAAGACGATGAAGCTAGTCTTGAAGAAAATGGTGATGAAAAATGTTATTGATCTTTTAGGACGACTTGACTCCCCAACTCTAGCAGTTCTAGCTAAATCGCCCCAAGGTAAGAAGCTTTGCAGATGAGAGCTTATTCTTCCCCAAGAAGAATAAAGAAGAAAGAAGATGAAGGGAGAATATACTGAAAAAAGCAGTGGAAAAAATAAGAAGCAAAAACAAGTACTTATCTGTGGTTCGATGCCGCTAATCTATTAAGAAGCTTTGCTTATGGGAGCTTATTCTTCCCCAAGGACCTGAACTTGTGTGGACAGGTGTAGATCTTTTTTCCCCCCCTTCTCCTCTCTTCGCTTCGTTTCTCTGTTCGGAAGAAAAGAGGGCTCTAACAATGGTAAAGATGCACGAAGCTTTTTAATACATTTTCAAATGATGTTTCGGAAAATCGCTTACAGCGTGTGCCTGGGAAAAAAGGTGTGCCTTTCTGCACTTAGAATGCGCCTTTTGTTGATTGCCTCACCAGGGCCAGTCAGGGTGTTGGATCTACGGTTGAACATGCCGTGCACCTAGGCGCAAGTTTAAAAAATATGAACAAGCCAACTTCTTTGAGTTCTTATATTGAATATAAACTCCAAAACTAGCATTTAGACAATCGTTTTGTCAAAGATTCAAATACAGATATTAAATAGCCTAATGTATGTTAATCTTCTCTCATTAGGCATAATTAGAGTCCCATAAGACCACATCATCAATATAGAGGTTTTCTTCCTTCATTAAGTACGCTTAGGGGTCGTCATTAGTCTATAGATCTTGGTAGAAAGTTTATAATGGATAATGCACAAGGTTGTCCAAATGTTAGAGAAACACATGACTGAACCTTAATAACAAAATAAGGTTTAAGTGTGAGAATTTCCACGTTAGCCACAATAAAATATGATAGTTAATCGTAGGTATGTCCTTAGAGATAATGATGTCACAAAAAAGTTCAAAGTTGATGTGTCTAGTTTTGATGGAATGTTTGATATTGATATTTTCATCGATTGAATAACTAAATTGAAAAAATTCTTTTTGCAAAGATAAAGTTCAGCGGATCTACCCAACATTACTGGTTGGGTGTGGAGAGGAACATAGAAGAGGGTAGAGAGATATATATCATCACATGAGTTGAAATTAAAAATAAATTGAGATTGAAATACGTGCCCAATTTCAGAGAGACCAATTAATAGGCCAATGGATGAGTTTAAGAAAAGGAACCATGAACTTTCTTGAGGTGTCAGATTAATAAGGAATGATGGGTGATTCGTGCTAAATTTGTCAATAGTCTTAAACCTGAACTGAAATGAGAACTAGTCTTATATGCCTCATACACCCTTAAAAAGGCATTTTGTAAGGCTTTGGAACTTGAGAACTATCAAAAGTTTCTACACTTTAAATGCTTGACTTCCCAAGTTAGGGAGACACAGGTAATTAGATACACATCCCGTTTAGTGTCTAACCAAAGGGTAAGTTCACAGAGTAAAGGTAGTAACAACCTTGTCAAAAAATTGTTTAAAGTGCTAGCTCTAATGTTGCATCCAGTTCATATCTTAAAGCTTTTGAGGTTGAATGTTTTAGATGTCATGTTAAGGGTCACACTGCATCATATTGTCCTAATCGTACTCTTACGATAGAAGTTCAAGCAATTGAGGATTATGATAAGAGGGCTATAGATTGTGTTGTTGATTCAATAAATGAACATGAGGATCTGGATTTAGAGTATGATGAGAATTAGCATGATGTTGAGTATGTAGGTGTTATAAGATGTATTTTTTCTACTCTTGATTCTAAGCATAATTGGAAGCATAATGTAGGTGTCATGAAATGTATTTTGTCTACTCTTGATTCTAAGTATGATTGGAAGTGTACTTGCATTTTTCATATGTCGTAACATTGTGCATAGAGTTTTTTATTGATGGGGGTAGTTCCATTAATGTTGTTTCAAAGGCTGGTATAGACATGACGAAATTAAAATCTAAACCCATCCTAAACCTTACAGAGTGGAATGGGTAGATAAAACTACATTATCTGTCAATGAAAGATGTTTGGTTCCGATTAAAATTGTGGATTATGAGGATTAGATATGATGTGATGTTCTTCCGATGGATGTGATTCATATTTTACTTAATCGTCCTTATTTGTTTGATATCAATATCATACATATGAAAAAACAAATATATACTTTTTCAGACACAATGGAAAATCTATTCTTTTAGGACCAGCCAAATCATTAGTAAGAGAAAGATCCCAAAAGAAAATTTCTCTCATTGAACCTCTAGAGAAAAGAACTCTAGAGTTGGGGTGTCATAGCTTGGGGTGTCAACTTCTACCTTCTTCGATACCTCTTCATCCTCAATTGGGTTCCTAGGGCATGTTCAATGCACCCACGAGGAGGATATGGAGGTTGCCTACCATAATGTCTATCATGATTTTGGAAATTACAGAACTTCTGCTTATGCCATAAGTTTTTCCTCAACTCTCTTCCTTGTTCTTTTCTTCCCTACTTCTTCCCCTTTCTCCCTCTTCTCTTCCCCTTAGAGGATCCTTTCCTCTTTCATCCTTTTTCTCTCTATTGGTTCTGCATCAATAAAGCCCTTTACAGATTGAATGAAAAATCTCCTTACAACCCTTTGATGATCATGATTGATAAATGATGGATTATGATAATCTGTGTCTACCTTCACCCCAAACGCTCCATAAGATTGTTGACAGAATCAATTCCAAGTTTCCAGAGCACACTACCAAATTCATGCAGCCCAGTTTTTCCAATCCAAACCAAGCACAATCTATAGAATCTGCCTTCCGACCAGATTATCCAAATGACATTGCCCATCGATTGTAATTACAATCCGATCCACAAATATCCAAGCACACAACCTACCATGCAAGGTTTAGATCATGCTTGGGTCCCCTTTGGATTTGGTATTTGGGCTGATGAAACTTGGGCCCATTATACTAGGCTTGATCTTGAGCCTATTTGTAGCTGGTGGCAATAATTCTAACACTAGTGACCTTCTTGGCTCTTGCAAAATCCTCAGACCTATTCTCCAGCACTCTTCTACAGTATGAGCAGGCTGATCTTGCCATCAAACACCATGAACATGCTTTGATACAAGTAAATGCAAGGATCAGGTCACTTGCATCGAGGAAATTGAGAGGTAGAGAGAACTGAGAGAAAGTAAGAGAAAGATCTAAGTCTACACTAGCTACAATTACAACTAACTTAATTTGGACATGGCATCCAATACTAATTACATTGATCAATTCTGTATTTCTAGAGTTTAACCATAGGTTCAAAAAATCCTTGTAGCTTAACTAACTACCCTCCTATGTCACATGTCCACCTGGAGGGTTGTGATTGGTGCACAACAATCCTCATTTATTACTAGTCTTATTCATCAACAACCTTACAACATGGATCATAAACATAGTCTATGCAATATATATTTTGCACTTGCCTCTTACTAAAAACATGCAAAGCACCTCATGTTCATAGCCTTGAAGACTTGTAAGGGCTGCCCTTCTTTGGACGTATATGCTACAAGCTAGTTGAAGTCCATCCCATTCGACCATGCAACTGTTTGTGTAACTGAAGACTTAATCTAAGCTCATAGCTCATCCGCTTAATTCACTTATGACTTCGTCTGTTAAACCTTTTTTTTTTTTTTTTTGGTTATTAACCTTTTGCATTTTACGAAGAAATCTATTTATCTTTATTTACCTCTTTGCTGATGTTTTTTTCACTTCTTTTGACATAGTTTCCTCGCTTCCTTTAGATGAACATTACATTATCCCTTATTCAAACATAAGATATTAAACTCATAGTTGGATATTGTTCACACAAACATTTTCTTTGTTTGGGCCACATAAGAGTTTCTTTGTAAAATCTCATTCATCCATCATGTTTGACATCATTTGTGTAGTTTGGCCACATCAGGATGTATTTGTAAAATCTCATTCATTCATCCTGTTTGAGATCATTAGTGTAGTGGGGGCACACAAGGACACGCTTGTAAAATCTCATTCACATAATGTTTGACATCATTTGTGTAGCTAAGATTAGAAAACATGTTGAATAAGGATCACATTATGTGTGAGAATGAATAAGGATGGATCACAAATGGATAACACATAATGATCACATTGGAGACTTAGATGGATCACAAAATTCTTCTCATCCTAGTGAATAAGGATCTGTGAAAATTTTATCCTGATTCGTTGTTCACCACGTCTCCAAATGTGTTAATTTTTTGAACCTTAGCTAAACAAGTTGTGTTAGGCATGATGAATGTGTTGGATTAAGTTATAGATCTTTTGGGCATCATTCTAAATGTGGTGAAAACTATGTGACCATTTCCCCCATGATTTAGTTACAACTATAACATTTTTTTATAAATTTGAACATGACCCATTTGATAATTTTATTCACGAACAATGAGATATTATTATTATTATTATTATTATTATTATTATTATTATTATTATTATTATTATTATGTTGTGCTGCAACTTGAGCGACATATCATCATGTGAGGCAAACTTATGTGCTGAACAAAATCATCCTTAATGACACTGTGATATGTTGCCATTGCATCCTATTAAAACACCCACAATCCTCCAAATATTTCATGACCTTCCTGTTTTTAGCTGTCATCTTGGCATCCTCTATTTTGATTTTTGAGCAGTTATTCTCTCAGGGTGTGTTTGGTAATGAGTTAAAGAGGGTGGAAAGTCCACCATCTTTTTACCCACCTTTTGATGTGATTTGACATATTGACTACCTCACAACCCTACTTTTCTTTATTATTACCTATATTTTCAATCATTATTTCCCATGCTTTTATACAAAAAAATATACTTATTTTACCTTTATTCACTTTATTTCTAATCATTAACCCCTATTACATCATTTCATTTCCCTCACTTCTCCTTTTTCTATATTTCTTTTCTTCCCACCTCTTTTCCTTATTCTCAAACGCACCCTCAGTTATATTTTAAATCTTTTAAAGTTTGGTGTAATGAGTTTCTTTGGCCACTGAGTAAATAAAATGTAAACAATAGTATAGTTCTACACATTTGACCCTGCACCTAGAATTCAGATGTTTACAAACTCATGATTTAAACTCTGGCATTCATGCTTTTATATGTAAATGTTTTCCCTTGGTTTGTCTTCAGTTCCTGATATTGTTTCATCATCATCATCATCCCATTGCTACTGCCATCATAAACCCCGATAGTGTTTACTTGCCTTAAAAAGAAAGAAGAAAACGCAAGGAAACTTACTCATCATCTCATCTTGATGTGCTACGATATTTGAAAGAAATATTACCCTCAACTTTGTGCTTGAAATGGTACAACTATTATTTTCATGTCTGTGGCTACAGTAGCAAGTCATTTCATTTCATTATTAAACTAATTGTAGCTTTTCATGGTTTCAGGCAACAGCTGGGGGTGGAGGACGTGGGATGCGTCTAGCTAAGGAACCTGATGAATTTGTAAAGTTACTACAGGTATGCAACCAACTCGAGTTTTCCCTTTGTCCGCCAGATGCTGTATAGTTGAAGGTTACACCGGTTTCCAGTTGATTTGATTTATGTTCCTTGTCACAGTTATGTGTATTCATATTTTCATGTGTTACCATTTTTTTTTTTTGTGGGGCGGGGGGGGGGTGGGTTGAGTTGCAGCAAGCAAAGAGTGAGGCTGCCGCTGCATTTGGTAATGATGGAATTTATTTGGAGAAGTACATTCAAAATCCAAGACACATTGAGTTCCAGGTATCTCTTCTGGCTGAAGTTTCTATTGCATCCATTCATTTGTTTGAGTTCTTCTTTTCATTTTTAATGGTCAAATTACAATGGAATTTTATTCAAAAGACATGAATAGTATATGGAAGAGAAACTACTTTTTTTAACCAAAAAGTATAGAATGTGATAAAGTATCTAAAATACAACAACCAGATTTAATGCTATA
The DNA here is from genome assembly GCA_036873735.1 of Pouteria campechiana. Classification (NCBI taxonomy): domain Eukaryota; kingdom Viridiplantae; phylum Streptophyta; class Magnoliopsida; order Ericales; family Sapotaceae; genus Pouteria; species Pouteria campechiana. The sequence continues at coordinate 74,936 of JAYJMB010033697.1, forward strand.
AGCAACTCCTATTCCACCCCATGGTTGCTCATGGAAACCTAAAAGCTACTTCCAACTAAACACAACTCTTCACTTTACTGGATGCATCTTTAAATAAGATTTTTTTTGACTTGCAATAAATTCAGAAATCATGTATCATGCCTTTGCAATTAGTCCATCTTTATAGGACTTTTACTGGCTTTTTACATTCAAATGTGCCACTCTCATTAAGTGTTATTTTGTCGTTGTAGGTTCTAGCTGATAAGTATGGTAATGTGGTTCACTTTGGAGAACGTGACTGTAGCATCCAGGTACTTCTGTCAATCCGTTTAAGATGCAATTTGATGTGATTTTCTGGTTTTGCAATTAATCTGTTTCACATGATAAAACCATCTAATTCTACTTTCTATCATTCTACCTTTAGGTTTTCTTGAATTGTTTTATTTTTAATTTTATCTTGTCTTTTTTGGTAGCCATTCATCTGAACATCCTCATTTCAAGCACTTTCACTTTATGTATTTGTTTTCTTTAATGGCCTAACATTCTACCCCATAAGGCATAGATTGTCTTATAGTTGTCCTATAAAGTTTTTCCTTTTATCTAATTGGTTCTTAGTGGTCATATAAAATTCAGAAGCACAATGCTATTTCTTTTACACAACTTGAATAGTACATATAATATCCTATTCAATTTCTCTATTCTCCTAGATCATTGATTCCAAAAACCTAAAATTGTTATTTTGTGGTATTACCTGATCAAGAATCTTAACTATTTACTCATTTAAAGTTCCGTTATATTTAAAATTTCATTTCGTATATTTGGTTTTTGTTCAACTAATTCTAAAACTCTTAGATTCTAGAACACCTTTCCATTTATTTAATTTCATATTTTTGTCTTCTATTGTTTTATTTATTAAAACTATATCATTTGCAAATAACAAATATCTAGGGACCTTGTCATATAAATGTCTGGTGAGACCATCCATAACTAAGTTGAAGAGATAAGGTTTAGAGTTCAATGTTGATTTAAACTTATTGTAATTGGGAATACACTCTTTTTTCTACTCATGGTTCTAACATTTTTTTATAACTCTGCATACATATTCTTAATAATACTGATATATCTACTGGTGTTTATTTCCTTTTCAATACCTGTCACATTAATTTGCTAGGTACCCTTTCATTTGGTTTTACTGATCGATAAAAACCATATGAAGGTTCTTCTTTGTATATTTATCAATTAATTGCCTAAGTAAGAAAATAAATTTAGTAGTTGATCTCTTTGGCATAAAGCCAAATTGATTTTTCGAAACGTCTGTTTCTTGCCTTAGGCTTCGCTCAATTACTCTTTCCCAAAGTTTCATAGTGAGAGATTCATAAGTTTTATTCTATAATAATTGGTACAACTTTGATTATCCTTTATTTTTATAGATTATCATGACAATAGTTTTCCTTCATTTATTTGACATTCTTTTTTTCAATCTTGCAATTCTATTAAATAAAATTGTCTACCAATTTAACCTCATTTCTTCTATGCACTTCTACATCTCAATTGCTATGTTGTTTGAACCTAAACCTTTTCCTGTTCTAATTTTTCTTAGGACTTCTTTCACTTTTTAAACTCTAATTTTGTGAAAAATAAGTGACTTTTTATTTTCATTTACGTTTGTATTTTCATCTTATCTTATACTTTCCAATGAATCACCATTTAATAAACTATAGAAACAATTTTTTCATCTTTCCTTAATTTTATCATACTTTATCAGGATTCTTTGGCCTTCACTTTTAATGTATTTAAAATGAGTCAAGTCTTTGCCCTTTCTCTTACTGTAGTAGCCAACTTGAATATATTTTTTTCATCACTTTTAATCTATTTAACATGAGTCAAGTCTTTATCCTTTCTCTTAATTCAATTGCCAACTTGAATATATTTTTTCACCTTACCTAATTTCTAATCTATTATAACTGTGATCATACAATTTATATTTAGCTTCACTTATAACTTTCTTAGTGTACTTTTTAGAGTCTTTATATTGTTTCAAAGTTATTTCATTTTTATCATTTTGTCATTCTTTAAATTTTACTTGTTTGTCAGTAATAGCTTTTTGAACATCTCTATTCCACCATCAAGTTTCCTATTGTGAGTACCTACTACTTTCATATGCTTTTAAAATGCTTTTTCCTATTTTTCTAATGCATTCTGCCATCTTGTTCCACATCTATTCTACTTCAATGTCTTTTACATTTTCCAATTTTTCTTTTTTCTACCATCTTTTTTATTAAAATGCTTCATACTGTTACCATTTAAACTCTACTATTTAATTTTGGCAGTTATATTAAATTTCTGTTCCTTTTACCATTTTTGTATATATGTATCCATTATCAATATCCTATGTTGCATAGTTAAACTCTCACTTGTAGTACTCGTAGAATCCCTATATAAAGATTGATTCTCTCTTCTAAGAAAGAAAAAATCTATTTGGCTTGAATTTGACCCACTCTTAAATGTTTTCAAATGTTCATCTCTCTCTCTCTCTCTCTCTCTCTCTCTCTCTCTAAAGTATTTACTAACGTTACATCATATGCCTCAATAAAGTCTAAATAACATCACCCATCTTGTTTCTTGCACTAACGCCTAAACCTTCATGAATATCCTATCTTGGTTTGGTGTTCCCTGTAATAAGCCATCCATATCCACTTAATATTTTTTCTTAATTCTATTACCTAATTTTATTGTGGAGCACATGCATTAATGGCATAAATTATCTCTTCACTTGATACAAGTTTATTAGTATGATTTTATCACTAACTATATTAACATCTATAATGTTGTCTTTAAAGTTGTTTTCTACCACTATGCTTACTCCATTTCTTTCCCCATCATTCCTTATATACCATAATTTATATAGTCTTTGCTTATTTCCACTTAGTCTCTTGAAGGCATTCTATATTAATTCTTTTTAATATATCAATAATCAATGATGATCCCATCTCCTGATGGAATCAATAAACATTCTCATATTAAATTAAATATGTTATGAGTAAAGTAATCATAATTATTAACATAGTAAATTTGAAGATTTTTAAAATAAGAGAGAATTAAAACAAAAAGAAAAAATACATTTGCAAACATTTTGTATAGTAAAATGTATTTGAATGGGTATTTAGACATATTATAGATGAATAATGCCCTCATTCATAACATATATCTATATATACATATATATGTTAAAATGCATTTCTATTAAATTTTAAAATTTGATAATTACAAAATTCTATAAAATTATAAAATCTATTTTCAAAAGTTTTACATCATAATAACATCCTTTTAAATTCTTTAATAATTACAAAATTCTATAAAATAAAAATCTTTAGTTTATGTTTTTTAAAGTTAGATAAAAATAAAAATAAAATAAATCTAAATTGACTAAATCTTGGAAATTTTGGGTTCCTTATAGCAAATCCTTATCATATGTGCATTTTGAAGTAAATTGAATCCGTAAAACATACTTTTCCTTGAGATTTTCTCAAAGTCTGAACTCAACTATTGACCTTAGATTGGATAATTTTCATGTGCCTCTGAGCTTTTATCAAATTGCACTTGACAGCATATAAACTTACTCTTTGCAAGCATATCCTTGAGGTATTTTTTGTTTTTCATCGATATCCCTAATGTCACAATTCCTCAAGAACCATTATTCCTGACATTAAAAAGTGATGTTAAAATTTTTAAATGACAAAAATAGCTGCAGAGGGGGGCTATAAAACATGCTTCATTTTACCTCCCTTGTCCTTGGAAGTGATGCAATTAAAAATGGATATCATGACATTTGGATGTTGAAAATTGTAACATCTTCACTAACAGCTTTAGAAAAATTATTTTATAAACCCCTTGTGTGTGTGTGTGGAGAGGGGGGGGGGTATGTATTTTTGCAAAGAGCAAAGTTATGCAGTACTAGGTCTGATTTGATCAAAACTTTGGGGCACCTAAGAAAATTATCCCATTAGATTCTGCGCCAATTTAAAGTTTAAATCCTATTTGAATCCTGAAATGGCTTCTCTCCCCTCTAGTCAACTGAAGTCTTAAAAAGAAAAGTTTTTTTTTTTAATATTTAAATCATTAATTTCTGTCTCCAAAACTTGGACGAATCTTTGAAAATCACCTTAAATCAACAAAGAACTTGTCTCGAATTGTCTACACTATAATAGGGTCAAAATGGATTGAAAGGGGATGGTAATGTTGCTTGAAGTGGAAAAATGGAAAATTTTCCCCAAATATCACTTGTTCATTGCACAACAGGGTTGGGGCCAACATGACCCACCTTTTTTCACCCCAGCCAACGCACCCTCGTATCATGTATTGGCTCCTGCTGATTTGCATATGACACACCCATATCATGTCCAATATTTGAAACCATGTGACTTAAGATGAAATTGCCTAATTCTCAATGGGCTTTGTGTTTTATTGTTGGATTACAAAACGGCCATAACAGACTTCATGCATGAATACTGGTTGCACCTGTTTTGGAGCAATTATAATTCTAGCCATTCTGGTGCCCTCTCTTATATGTATGCATATATTTTAAAATTTCATTATTCTCTGACTTTTTTCTACCTGAAAGGGAAATCTATGCCAAACGTCCTCATATTTTCTTTGGACCTAAATATCTAAAATCAATATTTAAGGTGCGTATGATGAATCAAACTTCCATTGTTTTCAAGAAGAAAACAATTTTTACTGTAACTGTGGTTACTGGACATTACAGAGCCCCTATAATGACTTTTATCTAAAGATAGTGGTTTGTTGAATACCTATATTTTGTAAAAGATTGCTAGTAATTGTTGCCTTAGATTCTCAGTTTTTGTACAACGTAATAATGTGATGTGCTCGATGTCACGAGAGCATCTTTAAGATGCCTAATTTTCTGTAACATGATATCATGGATTTTAATGCTGACTTAGCCCAACTAGTACAATTGCTATCCAAGAATGTTCGCTGCGTCTATGTAGTCTGGTTTGACTTGTCAGGCTCAAGTCAATGTCTAACTGGATTGGGTCCAGCAGACACGCAGATGCCTCAGATGAGATGAATGCAACCTGAGTCACTTTTTCCCAATCAAATATAAACATGTATGGATCTGTCTTATGGACTTTGTTATTCTTGATATAAATTACTGCCGATGATAGTCATTTCTGGGTAATTGGAAAATATGCCTTAATGAACCCAACTTAACCATACGCCTTTTTTTGGTACCTATATTTTGTTCATTAGTTTATGTAAAATCCTTTAATCCCAGTGATAGAAACAATTCGATGAAAATTATATTGACTTTGATTTATTCAATAGAGGAGGAACCAAAAACTCCTTGAAGAAGCTCCCTCTCCTGCATTGACCTCAGAATTGCGACAAGCTATGGGCGATGCTGCCGTCTCAGCAGCTGCATCCATTGGTTACATTGGTGTTGGAACTGTCGAATTTCTTTTGGATGAAAGAGGTTCCTTCTACTTCATGGAAATGAATACTCGGATCCAGGTAATGCGAGTGGTTTGGGACTAGATTTGTCCGTAAGGCATACTGAATATCCCCACTATCTATTTGAAATTTTTTGACAGAGTTAATATTGTTATCACAAAACTCAGGTGGAACATCCTGTGACTGAAATGATTTCTTCGACTGACTTGATTGAGGAACAAATCCGTGTAGCTCTTGGAGAGAAACTCCGATACAAGCAGGTAAATTGAGTTGTTTCGTGATCTTTTTTATTTTCTGACCTATTTGAATCTATGAACATGCATATGGAATTCTTAGAAAACACCTATTTTTGCTGGATTTTGAAGGTTCCTTTATTGCCTTTGGAACAAATGATCTTTTTTCATCTATGAACTTATTAGCTATATTATGGCTTAATCATCAACAGGAAGATATTGTTCTTAGAGGACATTCTATTGAGTGCCGAATTAATGCAGAAGATGCTTTTAAAGGATTCCGACCGGGTCCTGGTATGTTTCTTACCTTATGTATTTTATTGTGTTTATTAATTTTTGATCTATTTCATTTTTGGAACACTGCAATTTTTTTTCCATAGCAATTTTTGGATCATGCAATCATTCTAGCTAGTTCTTTTTGTTTTGGCCCACCTTGAAGATTTATTTGGAATCCAATCTGATTATCTCATTTATCATAATTTATTTAACTAAGATATTAGAAATCATTTCAATTGGAGTATCATTTGGGCCACACCATTTAAAAAAGAAGAAAGTCATGTTTAGAATTTGAAAATTACTTCAATTCCTTCATTCAAGTATTGAAATGTTATGAACTTTCATGCAAGCATTATTTTAGATGATATGAACATTTTAAGAAGTATGGATGTTTAATTAAAGGGAAATGGTTTAATGGGACCAAAGAATTGTTAAACATCAGGTGGGGCCCAAATCAAGAGTTTCATTCTAAGCTTTTGTGGAAACGTTTAGAAGGGATTATTGCCTCTTATATATATAAAGTGGTTACATTGAATCTAATCCATTTATTAATCTTGTTAATATCCATATAGCTAGAAACCCAAAAATCATCTAAATCAGAGACTTACATAGGTTATAAGATTAAAATAATTTAAGAGTGAATATGAATCATTAAAATTGTTTGCTTGTTAGAGGGACCCACATCATTTGAATTAAACACCTAAGCCTTTTAAAATGTTCATTCATATTATAATGATTATGTAAAATTTTATGACATTTCAATGCTTGAGTGAATTGATTCAAGCAAATTCAGAATTTTGCACATGTTTTAATTTACTTTTATTAAGCGTGGCTCACACATAATTCCAATTAAAATAATCGTGTATCTTAGTCAAATAAATAATATTAAATATGATGGTTGGATTAAATTTTGTATAACCATCATGGTAGGGTCAAATGGAGTAGCACCACCAAAATAATTTTGTGGTGTTGACACCTTAGAACCATTCCTATATATATGTATATATATATATATCTCTGTATATATATGTATATATATATATGTCTGTAT